>WAAB01000748.1:74693-96946 GCA_013389865.1 Piaya cayana
TATGCTGCCCAGGGCGGTGGTTGATTCGCCTTCCCTGGAGGTGTTTAAGTTACGGGTGGACGGGGTCCTGAGGGACATGGTTTAGTGTTTGATAGGAATGGTTGGACTCGATGATCCAGTGGGTCTCTTCCAACCCGGTCATTCTGTGATTCTGTGATTCTGTAAGAGCAAGGCGTGGTATTTGTGTGTGACTTGAACGTTCCTGATGTTACCCACCATTGTACATCTGCCGTTGGGACCCTGATACATCACTTACGCTTGAGTAACCTGTTGTATAAATAAAGGCTGCAAGGGTGACAGAATTTCTTGTTTACTGATATGAACTAATCCACTATTTGTTTCAAAAGCTTATTATTTTAAGTGAAGAGGTCCAAAACTTTGTCAATAGGTGTATTTCAGTTTAATTCCATAGGTTTTATGTCAAACTTATAATTAATTTTAGCTTTTATATGCTGTAAGAGAACTGGGGTGTGATATGTGAATATATACGTGACTAGAGCATGCTGCATTTATTACCAAACTATTTTTTTTTGTGGAGTCATTTATCACATTGAAAATGTGGCTTGTAGTATTAAAACCATGAACCTACTAGAAACTCATCTTGTAGGGATTTTGAGAGAAGTTCACACTTCTGTATCCTTAACTTCACTGAGAAAAGCAATTTTGGCTTGAATGTTTTAGGATATGTTGGGTCATCCTTCCAGCAAAACTGTTGGAGTGTTGATGGGAAGACTGAGGTCTTTTCTCTGTAAATAACCTTGCCTAGTTTCAAATAGTGAAGTGGATGTTGTAGCACTCTGGTTACTGAAAAGTTCAGTGGATGAACAAAGTAGCAAACAGACTGGTGCTGATGGCGGGGGTTTGCTTCTATCCCTGTCTGTCTGCTGCCAGATGGGCAGCAGCACGGCATGTTACAGTGGCAAGTACAGGAGATCTGTCTGAACAGCCTCTCTTGTTACAGGGCTACAAATACACCACAGCCACAAGTGACAGACAACACTTTCTGTTAAGTCGTTGCTTTGAAGTTTTCCACTTATTCCCTTTTCCTTTTGGGTTGCATATCCTGCTACACAGTTGACTTTGTTTTGCAGCAAGGACTTGATGCTAATTCAGTCTTTCTTTGATGGAAGCAAGAATCAGAATAGGGAATAAGGATGTGTTATCTTTAAACCAGCATCAGTGTATGATGTATCTTTTAGAAGGTCTGTGTTAGTTCTTGGTAAGTGTATGTGTATTAATATGGTGGGAGGGAGTCGGTGATCATTCCACAGCTTCTGCCTGTGAGTCATTACTCATTTCCTCCATTCATGAGGTGTACACCATTACACAGAAGCGCTGACACAGCTCATTCAGTAACTCTCCCATCAGAACAGTGAATAGTGCCTTATCTGCCAAGCATTTAACCAGTACCAAGTGGAGGTTAGCAGCTATACTGGCTGGCTGATTAGCTTGACAAATGTGGCTGTGTCTCTTGTTCTGAGTATCTGTTGGGATGTCACTGACATCTGACCACAGACCTCCAGAAGTGAAAGGCTAACAGTAAATCATACTGCTGTTACTGACAGTGTCTTGACCAACACTCTACAACCCAGCGCTTGTGCACATTCCCTGACTTCACTTAATAGTATTATACCCGGGATGGATCTGACATAGTTTTGGGGTTTTTTTTTTGCTTATTTCATTGTGTGTTTTAAAAAATAATGTGTTTTCTGAGTAGTGAATGGATGTTTGTCTTGTTATATACTGAAGACAATAGAAAAGCTTATTTGTTTTTTGTGGTCATTGGGTCAAGATGCACGACATTTACTATTACCTCTGAGAACTCATCAGGAGCTTGCATTGCTGTTACTGTTGTCTGCCTGAAATATGTAGGTTCGGTTCGGTTCTATTCTATTCTATTCTATTCCGTTCCGTTCCGTTCCGTTCCATTCCATTCCGTTCCATTCATGCCAGAATAGAGAGTCTTCACATTAGAGCCTTGCATCAGTGCTTGCTTGGAGAGGATGCTTTTAACTTGAGGACGAGACCTCATGTAATGCAGTCCTTTGCACAGTTTTCTGAGTTACAGTGTTATGATTTTATAATAGTAAAATAAGTTTTTAGAAATATTACAGTGATTAAATTGTCAAATTCTATGAATGCCGGCAGTTATAATGCAGAATTAGAATATTATAACTCTTGGTAAGTGCTCCTTGCTTAAGAGCTTCAGCCTTGTAGGGTATATTATATGTGTTAATCAAAGGCTATCCTGTCTTTTCTATTAATGGAATCTTCTGATTTTGATTTTTTAAAAATTTTATTAGGAAGTTAATATTGGAGAGTTGCTGCAGGTTGTACAGGGATTGGAGGTGAATGGATTAATAATTAGGAAAGAGCATAGCAGTCAGTATAGTGTGGGGTTAAAATTTTGTGTGCACACAAAGTGCATAGATGTTGATGGATATCGAGGACAATGAGGCCTTCCAAATTATAGGGTACTTAATGAGGTATAATAAAACTTTGTATACATAAGAAAATGACTAGCAATGAAAATTCATTGGCTTCTGAGCTAATAAGTCATGTCTTAATTAGTAAACTGAAGCACAGCTTATCTTAGGTCTTACTATCTTCTGCATAGATAGTGACTGAGAGGGCATTGAGAATTACCTTCAAGTCATAATCTTGATATAGATCTTGTCTGCATGTGCCGCTTGAATAGTTAAAGGGTGGACTCTGTTAAGAGAATCAGTTAGGACTTAAAACACTTAGCCTCGAATTTAGTTGAATGCAGAAAGAAGTGCGTCTTGATATACCACACCCATACTTGTGAAAAAATTAAAAGCAAATTATACAGTGCTTTTACCACAACCTTACACTTGAATCTGTAGACAAGTCCACTGTGTAACCATCAGTGTTCCTGTTTGTCTGAAGACATCTGCAGCATTAAGCCTTAGTGATGAAAAAAGGGGTAAAGCATATACCATGGAATTCTGAGAAGTATTTTCATGGGATGCTCAGTTGTAACTAAATCTTAAGCCACACTAGCAGATTTAGCCAGACAGTGCTGTGACATGACGCGGAGCCCAACAATGGTAAATTCCTGGGAAGTATTGTACATTCCTTTGAATAATATAAACTGGAAGATAATATGGAAATCCTTGGGGTTTGGGAGAAGAGATCTGATTAATTTGATCTAGGATGAACATCAGTTTCTAAGTAATGGAAGTTGAGGGTGAGAGTTGTGTTGTGTGCTGTTCCATTTTTTTTTCCTTGGCAGAAGTTTCTGCATGCCTCTCTCTAAAACAGTTGATCCTGGTCTCTCTTGGTAGTGGGGAGTTAAAATACTAATTCCATTGATCTGATTCAGTGTGGCAGTTCTTAATTTCTGTGAGGTGGTTCTTTGGTTCTTTTTGCTTTGTACGTGGGTGCAAGTTTTCCACACACTTGTTTTCTACTTGTGCCTTGTAATATTCCTCAAGGACTTAATAATATGGGCTTCATTGTCAGCATGAACTTGGAAGTACTGTGTAGTTTTTTGTAATGTTCTTTGGTGTTCTTTTCCCCTCTTTGTGTTATTTCTTGTTTTGAAATCTGATCACTTTTGATGGGGCTTTCAGACACTATCATAATAGAAAGATACCAAACAAAATTAAAAAAAAAGGGGAATGGTTAACCTGGACAGTGGGACTGAAACACAACAAGATATTCTAGTAATGACAAGGATCTGTTTCGGAGGAAATTAATTATACAAATATAAGGTGATGGAGAGAAACTCTACTAAAGTCTTCTGTAGAAAAAATACAGTGATGATACTTCTCTGTGAACATTTAGTGTTTTAATAAATCTTTTGGATTTTTTTTAGTACTTCTAATTCTGCAAGAAATGCAAAAAGGATCGTGATTTGAGATCTGTCTGTGAGCATTTGGTACACAGCATGAAAACGTTTGCAAATTTCTTGATTGGGAATGGGAAAGCTGCGATCTTGAGCTAGGCTGTCTTAAGAGATGAACAGTTATGTGAATGCTGTGAATAACAAATATTCTAAGTTCAACTTGTCAGTTCTTTGAAACTTTGGGTATATTTGCATTGTTTCTGTACATTCTTAGGGAGGTGAAGGGACTGATTTGCATTATTTATGTGAACTATGCACTGAATTATTTCAAATATTGTGTCAAATAACAGAGGGGGATAATGGTGACAAGGTTTGTAATACTGGCTTGTAAAAGTTTATATAATATTTTAAGTGGTTATTTAGACTAATTAAACACAGCAGTGTTCAAGCACTGTCAGGGGCAAGACGTGTTGTAGCTGAAAGAGCACAGTGATCCATGTGGTCACCAACAATATTGAATATGTTCTAAAGGTCTCAATTTTGGTACTTCCCCAAGATTGCCTAAGTTATTCCAAAGCTTTTATGCCTGTAATACCAACTTCTCTAATTTGAGCAGTAGAATCATAGAATCACCAGGTTGGAAGAGACCCACCAGATCATCGAGTCCAACCATTCCCACCAATCTCTAAACCATGCCCCTCAGTACCTCATCCACACATGCCTTAAACACCTCCAGGGAAGGCGAGTCAACCACCAACCTGGGCAGACCGTTCCATTGCCTAATGACCCTTTCTGTGAAGAATTTTTTCCTTATGTCGAGCATGAACCTCCCCTGGCAGAGCTTGAGGCCATTCCCTCTTGTATCTGTAGTATCCTTCAAATGGTTGGCCTCAAATCTTCTCAGATTTCTTTCACTGCATCTTTTGAAGTTTCTGCAAATTGTGGCAATTTGCCTTGATCATGGCTTTTGGAGTGTGTACTTGTAATGTGGATTCAACAACAAAAAATATATGCTTTTTACAAATGTTACAGGGCCGATTCACCATTAGGTGGGTCACATGTATGCAAAGTTCAGACAAGCCTGGAAAAAAGCATTGCCTGATGATCCATACCCCTTCTTGGTTTCTGAGTCTGTTTTTGGATGAATCTTAATGATGTTAGAAATCCATCTTATGATTTTTGTGGTCTGAAAACACTAATGATGACATTAACATAAGTGTCTAAACATACTGTTTGAACATGAGAGAGAAAAAGAACATTTTTGTTGAAGGCAGCTGAATACATCAAGCACAAGCATATTAACGTTATGAGGTAGAATCTGAAAATAGCTTAGATCCTTCAAAGTATTTGAGCACTTCGCTCCTCTTGGACATCGTTGAAATTAGATGCCCAGATAGAAGCAAGATGCTTAAAAATCCATCCTTTTGTAGTGCTCTAAACGAAATCACTTGTCTGTTTTTCTTGTTCATCTTGTTTGCATCTGGTTTAGGACTTTTTTGTAACTTGTATTAAATTTTGAATTTTTTTTTTTTGCAGTATCATTAGGTCCATAAAGAAAATATGAAACCAAAGCATTCCAATGCTTTTTTTCCTAACCAGTTCTCCAGCTGCCAAGACCAAAGGCTCCACTGTCTTAACTAAACAGCAGAAGATGTCAGAATCTGTTTTCTTCAGGTTCAGGTGCTAAAAGCTTTTTAATTTATTGGTGTTGGAGCTTTACACCTGGTCTACATGCCAATAATATCGAATGCTGCATTTTGATCCATTTGCTTGCAACTGTAGCATGTGCAAATATTTTGAAGAACTAGCAGGATGAAAGTGTTCTGAGCATATTAAAAGAAATCTTGATTTCAGGATTAAGGCATTGGTATTGGCATATTTTACCTTATTCATAAAAGCAATGAAATTAAAAGATTTCTTAATCGTTTAGATTATACTGAAAAGTTGTATACAGACTGATAAAAATGAGTTGCTGGATTGCCTGGCAGCATAGAACCAACTGAACAGATTGTTTCGGAAGTTTGGATCTCAGAGTTTTATCCTCTCATGTCACTCTGTCATCCTGTTTTTTTCAAGAATGAGTTGGATAGTGCTAACTCCTTGTATTGATTGCACAGCTGCAATTACATCCAGTTGTAGACCCATGGAATACTGAAAAGATGTTTGGAAAATTCCAGAAAGAGATGTAGCACTAAAGGACCTGCTTGACCCTCTTTCATGATAGCTCTACAACAACCCAAAATAAACAAAGTGTATTTTACTTAAACAACAAGTGGTTATCTGGAAATGTGTACTTCAGGCACTGAAGCTGAGCCAGTTTCCTGGGCAACATATTCTGTTCAACCTCTGTTGCTTGATGGTGTATTTTTATTTTATTTTATTTTATTTTGTTTTTGTTTTTGTTTTTATTTTAACAAACCTGACAGAGCTGATTCTGATACCAGTTTGGAAAGTGGATATTTGAAAGATTAGGAAATAATGTTTGAGAAATAATTTCTCTTTGCTTTGTGAGTAAAATTGAATTTATAAATATTAAAATATCTGTATTGTAAATGTAGCAAACTTTGGCTCTGTCTGTCTGTTTTGTGTTTGGTAGAGGTGCACTTAGCAGATGTATTTTTTTTAATTGATGTTGGGTACCAGTCTTATATATCAGTTAAACCTCAAAAGACATTTTTTGGATATGTGTTATGCTTGTTACAGGAGAAACAGGGTGCTGGCTGTGAAGATGCAGTCAGGTGACACTTGCTCTCATATTCAACATGTTTAAGTGGTTTTAATTCTTCCAAAATTTTGTTAGATTTTAGTTTATTTGTTCTTGCAGTGCTACCTAGCAATACATCATGATAAACATGAAATAAGAAGCTCTTGAAACTTGTGTGAAAGGATCTGTAATGGAAGATGGAAATGATCAGTAGATTTTCACTGCCCAGAGTGAGAAAAATCCAGATAATGTTTGTATTCTGCTTATTAGGAAATGCTGTTTCCCGGGGAACCAGGAGCATCTTATTTCCAAATACTGAACCTCACTATGTCTGAGTTTTCACCCATCAGTGTAGTGTTCAGGTGCCATGCGAGTCAGATGATGAATAAACCAGGTAACTGGTTTACTCATCTAGCTAGCATGACTGTTGATATGGTGCTTACCAAGTACTGAATTTGTGTCCCTTTATACTGTGGTGAAACACAACGGGAAATGTTTTTTGAGAGAAGTTTCTTCACTGTTCCAGAAGTCTGATTAGGAATCTGGAAAGGATAAAGCTGAGAATATTCTTTATTTTAGCCACATCCAGAGATTTTTTTTGCAACTGTAAAGAAACATATTTCAGCATATATAGATTTCTCTATTTTAATGGTATAAATTAGAAGTTGACCTATAGATTGTGGGCCCAGTTCTATATGTAAACCTCATCTCTTTAATGATCTAAGTGTATTTGGGGCTCAAGCCACCCTGAAATCTTTGGAGGTCCAGGGATGAATGAGATTGATCTTGGCATGATGCTGACTAAGCTGTCATCTGTGGGTTTGTGCTTTCAAATCCATTGCTGCTTATCTTTGATGCCATGTAAGATGTGGGCCAGAGGCTGGCTGTGTGGAGGTGTGAGAATTTTAGTGATAGCTAGTCAGATAAGGCTTGATATCAATTTAATTGCATGCAAGTTTGCTAATTCCTGTTCCCATAGAGCAGAGAGCATTCTCACAGAAAGATCTGAACATTGTCTGCCATCCTTAAAACCAAGGTGGGCATCTTACTGCTTCTGGTATGGCATCACTGCAGTGGGGTCATCAGATTTCATATCCTGTTATCTTGGTCTGGTTTTGTGAACATGTTTTTAATTGTGTATTGTGCATCAAACTTAGCCCTCAAAAACCCAAAGCCCAACTCTGAAAAACCCAAATCCAAGTGTAGCTCAGATCTGAAAGCCACCAAAATAAATGTTCAGTGATATCTTTTTTGTGTATCCATGGTATGTTTAAATTTTGCTGAATTATTGAACATCTGGAAGGGGGAAAGGCTGAAAATCTGTGATGTGTTGGTCATCAGCCTAATGATGTTGGAAACTGCCATTGCAATATGCCTGTGCTTTTCGCCCAGTCTGTTGGGCCAAAACTTTTGCTCTATTTTGTGCTGCATAAGCTTGCTTCTGTGTTTCAGTGAGTTCTGTGAGCTTCTGAAAGGTCCAAATAAAGTCTGTGATATCAGAGACAGGGACTGTGGTACATTCCAGGGGAGCTAAAGGAGGGGAGGACAATGCTGTTTTTCTTTGCTTGCCTGGTTGCTGTGAAAATGCATTAGAAAGTCCTCTCCCCACATCAACTTCTAACTGCAGACTATGAACCTGTAGAGGCTCGAGGAACACCCTTGTTTGGCTGTTAGGAGCTAAAGCAGCTTTGACTAGATAACCTTGACTTTTCAGCTGGAGATGGATTAACTCATGGCAGTTCTAGCCTGGGATATCTCTTATGTTGGCCAGGATAGCATCAACATGTGGAACATGCACTTTGATGTGCATAGTGAGCTATGCATACAGGTTTAACCTGAGTAAACTTTTCCACCTGTTAGTAGTACCTCGATATTAGAACTTTTTATCAGTAGTTCTTAAAACAGTTTACCAAGGAGGCAAATATTTTGATCATCATCTTGTGCATGAAGAACAATGGGCTAAACAAACAACAAGATAGGATTAATCAGCCATCAACTAAATCTTATATCCAGATTTCCTGAGCCTTGGTTACAGATTATTCCATTGCATCACACCCCTGTTCTAACATTTTTTTTCTTGGAGAAGTCTGTATCAAGTGTGATGTGAAATTAGGGCTGAGGTTACTCATGTGCCTAGAAAACACCTTTATGAATATTATGAACAATCAGCTTGATACAAACTTTTTCAATGTGTTTCCTTTCAAATTCAACTTTTAAACCAATGTTTCCTTCCTTTCTGAATTTCCTGAATTACGCTAACCAAGCCAGCAGAGAACAAAGCTATTTTTAATTATATTTTGTGTCTGTGTGCAGCTGACGTATTAGAAGTTTTCAATGTACCTTTTGCATTTAGAGGGATGCTTAGAAATGTCTTTGCACATGGAGGATGTGATCTACAATGAACCCAAACTTTGAGCAAGAATGAAGTGCTGCGATAGTTTTAGAGGAGAGAATATTTTTCTGTCTTTTTTTTTTGTTTTCCAAATAAGAATGTTTTTAGTGTTGCAGAATAGTTGTGTAGTTGTAGTTGTCTTCATCTGGGAAATCAAGATGAGGATATGAATTGGAGGCATGGTCAGCTATCAGCTGGGATTTTCGCATTGCAAACTGCTACAATCAATAGGAGTATTCATCAAATACAGAATGAAATTTGACAATGAAAGCTCTTATGCACTGAAAAAATGAGAACAGTGTTTTGGTAATATGGTAATTTTGCCTTTTGTATCAGTCAATAGTGTGGCGTCTTGTGAATATGCCAGGGAACAGGGGAAGCTGTACATGCCGATATAAATCTGCCTGACGAGTCTCAGTCTGAACATCTGTGTGACTTGGCAGATGAGGAAGATAGGAACTTGGTGAACTAGTGTGTATTGAGATTCTTTTGGCCAACTGCCAGTAGATCTTGTTTCTGGCAGGTAGGTGATTGCTGCTGCTGTCTCCCAAATACTGCAGACTGAAATACTTGCTTTAAGTCTTGCAAAGCAGTGGCTGTGTTTGAGGAAAGATTGGGTAAGGGTTCTTGCCATCTGACAAAAGATGGAGGTTTCCTCTATAAGCTAACTATGGCAGAGTTATTTCTAGAAGTGTTTGTGAATGGCACCCATCAGAATTCAGTCCAGGATTTTAAAACTACATAGTAATGTACACTCAGTGGGGAATCAGGCCTTGACGTTCAAAACTGACAACCTAAACATTTCCAAGTCAGTGATATGTGGTGACAGAACTACAGTAACAATTCTTGATATGAGTAGAGAGTTACTGCAATTACAGTGGCTTCCTGCCATGCTAAGTGGTGAGATTTTAATGTCCCTTCTTATGATGAAATGTGGTCTGAGTGCAATTTGAAGTTTCAAACCAGTGCAGACATTAAAGAGACATTGGTCCTGTTATTGTTTTAATCTCACTTATAAACTAGAGCAGATATGAGGTTGTGTGTCCTGAGCATAATTTAGCAACCTGTTAGTCTTTTAATTATCTCCTTCCTAATTAAATTGGTCTGATTATGTGGTACTTGAAACAAGTGCATATTCTTAAGTTCTTAGGGCAGTAGCTTTTGGAAAAAAATCATTGCCTTTCATTTTACTGGCATTTTGTCTTTCATGCTGAAGCATGGGAACATATGGTGCTACTTCTGATGTAGCACTTGTCTAAGTATCTTTGCTTGTAAAATTTTCTGCAGAGCCATATAATTTTCTCCTGTGAAAACACTCCTAATGTATTTAACCAATTATATCACTACAACATGGGATTATCATTGTTTTGTCATTGAACTTTTACTGGATGTAGGTCAAGAAATTAAACTGTCAACTCCAAATAAGAAAAATGAACAGTAATTGTGGGAAAATTAAATGAGGCTAGCAAGAAACATCATAATGATGCGTAAAAAAATAAAATAGTTTATCAAAACATTTTGCATGTATTTTGAAAGGGTCAAAATAGTAATACTGTTTTTAAGGTGAACTCTTGCAATATCCCCAACAGTCAGTAGGCACGGAATCCTCTAATAAAGCAGCCAGAATACTTACACAGTAACAAGTTGCATCTCATGTTTTGTGTTCAGTCTAGTGAACACACTTTCCAAGTGATGAGGATTCTTCTGCCTGAGCCATGCAAGGCTTAAGTCATGCACATGCATTAAAAAATGTAAAATAGCAACACATTCATCTATATACAATGAAAGTAAACTGAAAATGTTTTTGAGACTGAAGACTTCGGAATAGCTGCAAAGGTTAGAGGAGCAGGATAACCAGATTACTTCTGTACATTGCTAGACTGTTCGCTGGTATGAGTGATAATTAGCAGGAGGCTAATTGGCCTGTTAAATACCCTTCTTCAGAAATGAGCAAAAATATTCTCATGGAATGATGCAGATCTAAAACCAGGCTTCTTGCATAGCAGTGGGAAAGAGAGGATTCTGATAAATGTGGTCCTCCTGGAGTAAAGTAAGTTACCATGATACAGGTATGTGATGCTCTAAAGTGTGGGGCTGGTGCCAGACTAAATGATGGGGTCTTGTGCTGCCCTATTGCTTCCCAGCAGCTCTGTTATCCAGGAGTCAGCAGCTTAAGTGCAAGGATGGAGTTGGGTAGACTTTGAAAGACAAGCTGCCAGAAAATATCCTAGCATGTCTCCGAGGAATGTGGGCAGGTAGTATCAAACCAATACCTAAAGCATCACTTGCTACTTGGATTAAATGACTGCTTGCCTCTTTTTGTGAATGATGCTATAGGAATGCATGTCTATTTAGTTATATATGCTGTAGCCTTGCTGCTTTTGAAAACAAAATGATAAATGCTGTGTTGTCATGTTGGATATACTAATCTAGCTAATGAAATCGCTTAGGTTTTGATACTGCTTTTGTATGTTCCTACTGAGTTCACAGCCTTTAAAAGCAGGGTGGTTGGTTTTTTTGGGGGTTTTTTTGTGGGTTTTTTTTTTTTCAAGTGGTGTCATGGAAATATGAACTGGAATTAGAAATTTATTCCAGGGGAAGCAGACAGCAATAGCTTTTTTGCCCATAGTGCTCTGATTTGAAGAAAGTCTTTAAGCTTTTCTTTCAAAAAGTTCTGTTCGTCCACTGTTGGCTTTCAATAAGCTTGATACTTGACACAGAGACTCTCAGTCCAGATTTGAAGATGGTAAAAATAATAGATATGCTCTTTGGCTCCCTGGGATGCTGCCTTCATTGATCACCCCAGGACTGGGCCCTCACTGAAGACAAACTAGGATCTGCCTCTGCAGCTTTTAGTAGAAGGGGAAGCATGTCTTGGTCCCTCTCTGCTTCACTGGAAACACTGAACTAAGTACAGAGCTCTTGACAACTCACACACCTTGTAAAACACTAGCAGGGATGAAGCATCTTCAGTCTCCAGGAAAGGAGAGAGAGCAATTCCACCAGTCATGTCTGAGGGGCTGGAGTGCAGAGGCAGAACTCTCTTCGCCAGAGGGGTTGCAGATGGAGTAGGAAGTGCACAATGTCTGGAAGCAGAAAGGAAGGACAAAATGAACAGGATCTCCCTTATCTTAGTTCTTTAAAATGGGTTCCGAAGCTGATCAC
This sequence comes from Piaya cayana, assembly GCA_013389865.1. Taxonomy (NCBI): domain Eukaryota; kingdom Metazoa; phylum Chordata; class Aves; order Cuculiformes; family Coccyzidae; genus Piaya; species Piaya cayana. The sequence goes on from WAAB01000748.1 coordinate 86,766, forward strand.
CATTTCTAGGGAAACATCTCTCAGATGTGGAGGTAGTGTTGTAGCTGTAATGGGAACAGGCTGAGTTTGACGCTGAAGGTTTGAGTGGCACCCTAGTGAATACAGACAACAAAGTTGCTCAGAAGAGAATTTGTAGTTTGAGATTTTTTTTTTTTTGAGAAAAAGAAACTAGATGAGTTGACACACAATCAGAGTTAGATTAGCATAGGTCATAAAGCGAAGGACTCTGAAGAAGGGAAAATATCATAATCCAATTACTCAAAGTTAGATTATGCTGAATTTGCACAGTTTTTTAATGATATCTCTGCTTCTAGAAAACAGAGATGCAGAAAAGCAGAATTAGCTTATAGGGACAACCAGAGCCCAAACATTTCTGAACTTGAAATGGAAGGAAATGATGTAGGTAATGAACATTTATATATCACTTTTTGTCGGTGATAAATATAATAATTGCAGGGGTTAACAACTATGCAGTTTTTAGTCAGTTGCAGACATGGATTTGATATCCTTCCCCTACATTCTGCTACCAGATAAAAAATAGGTTATTTATCTGTCAGTATCTGCCAGCTGTGTTGTAGCTACCTTTGTGGTAGTGCTGTTCTTGACTAACTCACAGTGGATGCTCAGACTTTTTACTTCTGTAGGTTCTCTGAGATCCCATAGCTTTTTGTGTCATGAGCATTGAAGGTGCCTACTGGAAGTCCTCTCTTGTGGTTTAGTGTGAAATACAATTACAGCTACTTCAGGCACTCCTAGCAGTTGATAGTGTAGAAATGTAAACTTTTTATATATCCTCTACTCTTCTAGCAGAGCTTTCTGTAAAGCAGGACTCTTCCCCTGTGTATTGGAAAACAGAAGTCTTTAATTATTAAATATTTAACTTTTCAAACAGTTGCTGCCATAGCATTGGTGAAAAGTTTGTGTTAGTTGATGAACTCTGCTACTACAATTGAGCTTTCCTAATTAAAAAGGAGAAAGCGAAATATGTTTTCTGTCCACTTTTAACTGAATTAATCTTAATGATTTGTGAAAGTCATTACTATGAGTCCTTTGATGATAATTGCTGTTGAAAAGCAGTTACATTGGAAGACCAACTATAAGTCTAATGTGAGATTAAAAACTTCATAGTGATGGTTCTTCTATCAGTTAATGTGGGCTAGAGACAGTCTTTTGCTGCTGTTTATAAACATAGTTTAGTGTATTTGTGGACAAGAACAGTGGTCATTGAGTTATTTGGGTTCCCAGTTCTGCTGTTAAATAGCTGTTTTCTTCTCTTTGGGCAATCTGTTGCTGCAACAATGTATATTCTTAAAAATTGTCAACATCTGTCTTCAAAGTGTAACATACATTGCTCCTGCTTTAATCTGTTGGAATTTGACTGATGATTCAGTGGTGAAATTGGACAGCTTCAGCAATGCAGCAAAAGTGGCAGAAGTTGAGTCCAGCAGTACAGAAAGATCTAATAAAGATTTTTCAGAGAAAAATCCAGATGACTTTCACTACATTGCTCTTTCAGCATTGGAGAGCTGCTTAAAAGCTTAGTGATGTGCATGTAAGCATAATCAGAATGATGCATCGGGCCAGCGACAATGCATGTTACTCTGAATGAAAAAAATAGCTTAGTAGATAAGTTTGGTTGCAGTCATTTTAATGCACTGAAGTTGCATTTTCAATGTATATTGCTTTATTATTGCTTTGGCCTCGAATGGTGGCAATTTACTGACAGCTCTAACCTAATGAGCTAAAGGGATGCTATTTTCTTCTGTAAGCTTTTCTGTGTGTTCCTCATTTTAAGTACACGAGCAGGTTTTGCTGACATAAGGACTTGGACTTTTAAAGGGCAAAGTATTCTTCATTAAACTTGGCAGCACAAGACATCATGTGTTTCAGGGGGTCTGATGCACTTGAAGTTCAGACTGCGTTGATGAGTAAACGTTAATTAAATCTGGGGTTTGGAAACTGTGCTTTGGGCATTGCAAAAGAAATGAAACAGAAATCAAAGTCATAGATATTGTTGACCAGAATCCTTGCAAAGAAGAATAGTCTGGCCTTGTTTTCTTAAACAACGCAAACCCAGCTGAGATTTGGGTGCGAGAGTACTAGCTCTCCTTGTAAAGCACAATGTCATCCTCTGAGTGCTGCTTTGATGCAGCACTTAATTGATGCAGCACTTAATTGATGCATTCTATTTGGGTTATATTCTATTGCTGTTTATACAGTGGGTGCAGTTTAGTAAGAAATAGACTTAATTTCTCTTGCGTAATGGTAAAAGTTTAGTGTATGTGTTTTCTAGCTCTGTATAATACAGCTTGTCAGATAAACTTGGGATCATATCCAAACCTGACGTGACTTTTGTAGTTTCAGCAACACTTTGCCTGTTCCCATGAAGGCTGATGTTCACCCATGCCAATGCTGAGATGTATCACTGCAAATCTGCCAATGACTAAAAAAGATGAAGACTGTTTTAAAATATTTGCCTTTTTTTATTTTGGATAACAGATGATATATTATTCAGGAAGACAGGGATGTAGGAATTCCTCTGGGTTCCTTTTGATAGTCCTCATCGATCAGGTGTTTCAGTGACAGACTGCTGTCTGATTAATATGGTAGCATGAAGTTTATGGCAGTGTGAAGTTCCTGTAGGTGTCTGTGCTTCAGCACTTTGGAAAAATCTCTGACTAGTTGAACAGGTGAAGAATCTGATGATTCATTTTTTGTATCCACACATATTAGCATTTATTAATTTAGAGGGCCACTTGTCTCATTTTAAATCAACTAGAAAATGTTCACTCAGTTGCACAAATAAGACTATCCACCTGCATACCTATTATTATATCAGATTAATTAAATTTAAGAGCGAATTAATTTCAGTTACAAAGGCTGCCATGCATTGCTAGATAATTATTTAATTATATCTTACATAGATATAAGACACCATGTAACATACATGTTAAACTACAAATTTTTGGTCAATCATTATGAGGTTTGTTTGGTTTGGTTTTCAAGATTATCAAGAAACTTAGCTAAATGGCCTTACAGAGGTTTGAAGGCTTTCTTGAGTAATTTGTAATGCTTAGATTTAGCCTTATGACCATTTCTAACTATAACCTTAAACACCTTTAAACTCTCAGGTTGTCCAAATGGTAGTTCTGATAAATTTAACAAATAATAATAGTAGTTATTATTGTGTTTATGGATGTTGTTATTGCTTAAATTGAATAAAACTAACATGAAATTGCCTTTCTGTTCCAAAAAAAATCTAACCTCTGTTAGAGTTCGAGAGAGTGGAGAGTAATACAATGCTGGTACCTGGGGACTGCCATCCCACTGCCAGGGTATTTGGTGAAAAATTAAAATATTTATCAGAGAGTTTTTTTATATTTCCAATTTAATTTGAAGGGATACATGCTTTACAGGGTAATAGGTAGATGTGGGCTACATTGGCACACCCACACCCCATGCCCCTCTTCCTTCCACTCTGTCTGAATGCTTTTGTACAAAATTCCAGGTAGGACATGAATGTACAAATGGGAAATTCCAAATATGTTTGAAACAGATAGGTCAAACACAAGACGGTACATGGGGTGGTCACATATAGATTGTATTGTAAACTCATTATTCAAATATAGAGGCTGCCTGAGAAAGCAGAATGAATGCAAGAGTGTCGCTAATCTCTTACTGCACTGAGGGCAGGAAATTAGACCATATCTCTGTAATAAATTAATATTATGAAAGTCTGAGAGACATCCTTGCTGTACACCAGTGTTTATCTAATGCTTCAGAAGGACTGTATGTGACTAGCACTCAAGCTGTTGTGTCGTGAACTGTGATTACATTGCTGGAGAATGGAATAATTTTTTTCCCCCATTTCCTTTTGACATTGTTTTGGTGACAGCTAAGGGCCAGCAATGTTTGCTTGCTAAACAGGTAACTGTAGACTGAAGACTGTTCTTGAGAAAATGCAGATGTTAGTCACCAATACATGACTGTGAATGTGATTTTTTGGCTGTGGTTTGGAGCTTCTTCCTCTAAGTCAAGGAATGGCATGAAGTATTTCACTGCATTTGGGGAAATAAAACCAGATGGGGGAATGCAGTGTTGATGGTTGCTGTTGAAGTTGTGCAGTTAGAGATGTACAGGATTGTGCAGCCTTTATATGACCTGCTGTGCTGCAGCTATGCCTATCATCATGTTTAGGTGAGGTTAAAGTCAGTGGAAAGGCTCACACTGACTCCCTTTCTGAACAACTGGTCTGTGAATAGGCATGTGAAGAAAACCATAAGTAGGGCTTGCTTGACAGGACAGAGTGAAAAGGCAAACAGAGATTTGCCATAGGTACAAAGCTTTATATCTCCATGTCAACGAAAAGGGTGGTTTTAAATTTATCGGAGACTTTTCTTTGAAAAACTTAATATCTCAGACTAAAAGAAGCGGGGAGAGCTGCCTCAGGTTATGCTTTGGTAGTTTCTGACTGTCAGTGTGCTGAGCATTTCAGATCCTGGTGCTGTGACTCTGTGTTTGTCACAGCAACAGATATTTTGAAATATTAAGCACAGTCTTGAGGGTAAATTAACAGAGCTGTGAATTTTTTGAATGTATCTTAATATCACATGTTCTGGTCCTTAAGTATCTTGAATGAAAAGAGCATAATATGCTTTTCAGTCACCCTCTTTGTTAAAGATGTAAAAAAGAGGAGAAATACATACATACAAGTACATCCTATGTTATTTCTTGTACACACAAAGGAGAGAAATGGAGAAATTCAAAGTAGAATCAAGAAAATATGGAACTATAATTGTTTGGCCTGTCTTCTTGCCAAACAATTTAGTCCTTGAAGCAGGAGTACAAATTATGATTCAGAAGCAAAAATTGACCTTGCAACACCTAGTGTGCTGTAGGTTACTGAATGACATGGGTAGTTCCAAAGTACTGTTTCCAGGGTGTTCAACCCCATTTTGATTTTTGAGAAGAATGGAATGTCAGGAGAGAGGAAATTTGTCTTGCTACCCAGAACTGTTCACACAAGAATTCTTTTTCAATTGTATTTTTACAGGAACATGTTTCATTCTTGGTAGCCAACTCCCTAAATCTTTGCTTCCCATCGTAGTTAAAGTATGAAAAAACAGTATATATATAGTGAAGGAAATAGGTGGAGCTGGAATAGAGCCTTGGCACAGCCAGCTATGCATAATGCATACTTTAGAACATAAACAGAGAAGAAAATTTTTCTGTTTGCTCCAGAAAAGAATGGCTTGTAAGCCATTATGAGAAGCAACAGAAGGATTTGGAAAATGCTTAAATTGCTTTAATCTCATTTTGATGGGAAGAAGAAATGAATTTGAATGAGAAATTGATCATTCATGGTTTGATCCTCTTGTAGGAATATTGCCATTGATTTCTAGAGGAATGGGTTATAGCCACATTCTTTGCCTGCTTTTCTGTTGCTATGGATTACGGACACTCAAAAAAATACTCCAACCCCAAACAAAAAAAAATCTACTTGACCACATGGAGACCAAATTAACTTTTTAATCTTTAATGTGACTGTTATGCCAGAGCCATGGATGCTGATAAGTGATTTTCCTTGAGCTTTTAGTCCTCAGATTGACCACAAACTTGCAGAGTAGTTCAGTAGTTGAAATCGTTAGGTCATTTTCTAAAAATCATGTAGATATATGAAGCTGAGACCTTCTGATTTATTTTGAACTCTGTGGAATATAATGTGAAAACCTATTCAGGTTCTACTAGCGGGTCAGAGACTGCAGTCAATTTAATGAGACACAGTTAAATTTGCCATGATGAAGTGCTGCTTCATGCATGAAATAGATGCTATGGTTCTTTGCTGGTGATTGATGATTTATTACCTTTAAAACTGTAGAACCAACAAGCAGAATTAATTTTCAGTGGATTATTCATTTTATCACTTGTTTGTACGCCATGGAATTGTACGTGATTGGTAAACATGATTTTTAAAAAGCAAACTAAAAAATAAAATAGGAGAGATTTTAAAATTGTTCTTTCCATTACAAGACTATCCTCCTTTTACCCGTGAGATGTTTTGCAAACCTAACCTAGCAATAGTTTATTCTGCTAAAGACATTTACAGCTCAATTTATTCTGTTTCTTTATCAAATTACTGGTCTTAATCTTTAAAGATCTCAAGGGATTGACTGGAGCTTAAGGGTATAGATCATCCCTCTCTGCGTGGTCTTTTGTGACCCATGGCAGTTTCTTGGTTGATCTCAGCTGACAGCCCTCAGTTTGAAACCCCAGGCGGTGGGGTTTCAGTTGTCCTGAAATGCCCGCATTAGGGCTTGCTCAAATATGGGAATTTTTAGCACTAAATTATGTACCTGGGTTGACCCTTTAACTTCTAGGAGAATAACCTGTTTAGACATGGGTTTAGCAAAAATGAGAAAACTGAAAATACAGCAAAAGATGGAGAGGTAAGTTAGAAGCAGCCTGTCTTAAAGGAAATTATCAGCTGTGGTATGTTGTTAACTTTGGAGGGCAAATATCCAATGCTGCAGTGTTTAATGATTTCTCCTGCTGCAAATGAGACTTCATAGAATTGTAGAATGGCTTGAGTTGGAAGGGATGTTAGAGACCATCCAGTTCAACCCCTTCTGCCGTGGACAGGGACACCTTCCACTGGATCCGATTGCTCCAAGCCTCCTCCAGCCTGGCCTTGAACTCCTCCAGGGATGGGGCATCCACAGCTTCTCCAGACTTAGCTTTGATGCTTGCACTGTGGGGATTTGAAAATACCAGTGCTGCTTGCTGAGTGGGTGTCTTAGAGCTACACATAAATGTACACAGCTAGCCTGTACCGGAAGTTTTTTATAATGTTGAATATATACAAAATGAGCTGATGATGTGTATTGTATCCTATAGGTGAGCAGCATGTATTTGAGTCTTGCCAGAGTAAAGAGCAGCTCAGCTTCTGAACAGCTTGGCAGCATCAGGCTTCAGGGTTGTACGTGTCTGCTGGTGGAAGCATCAGTGTCAAGCATACTTCATAAATTCATAGGATTAGGTTATATGCTATGACAGTCTCACTAACACCTAAATGCTGGACTTCAGTGAAATTTTGCAGGTGCTTAGTGGTTTTGGTCCTTGCCCTACAGAGATCAGGTGAGCTGATGACTTTGCTTTGTTCAGAGGTTGTTTCATAATCCTCCTTTATACCCAGGCTCTTCTGCAGTTCCAGGGTGACAGAAGAGTTTAGCAGTGTCTCGGCTAACAAAAACAAAGTCTTGGTGTTTTATTTAATTCATTATTTATTTAAAAGAAGCTGTACCTTTGCAAGCAAGGCTCTTCTCAGTATTTGTAAGATGAGCAGGGCCATTCTAGGTCATTATTTGGATTTTTAACCTCTGGAAAGGACCCATGTGTGTTATACTGTGGTGGAAAAAACATTATCTTTTGAGTCAGTCATAAATACTGTGAGGATAAAGGTTGAAATACTAAGTTGAGATTCTTTCTACTTGTCATTTGAAGTCCCAAAGACCAAGAGTTTTAAAGTTTTTCCAAGGCACTCTGCAGACATTAATGGTGGAGTGTATTATCCTTCACTTGTCAGAAACTGCTCTCCGATGCTGTGATGTGCTTCTAAGCAAATACAGATTCACTTTCTCTTCTCTCATCACAGCACCTATTTATTCTCTTTACTGCAACCTTGTTTGTCTTTTTACCCTTCCTTCCTGCCACCCTTCAGTATTATATTCTGGAAGATAAAATAATTTAATTATAAGCAAAAATGCCTGTCGAGGAAATGATCCAGAACTATGTCAAGAAGAGAATATTGCCATCCTGGGGAAAATCTACTTTCCCTGACCTGTTTTCTCTCTTGGAAATGCTGTTTCCCTTATGTTTCTTTACATATCTTTAGAAAATCCAGTGCTAAAGAATTTTAAAATTGATAAGCCTGATTTCTGCCTTCCATGGCTGGTAAAGTAAATAATGATCTGGGAACTCTGCAAACCCCCGTACTCTGATTATGAGAGAACAACTGTGGTGCCCTCTGACTCTGAGCTGCTCACAACTCATTGCTATCCATTACAGATACCAAGCCCTGCAGTGCAACAAACCAGTGAATGTTATGTTTGGTAGAAATCAATCATGGTTATTCATTCTACATCTTCCTGTTCTGTTACCTGTCACCTTGGATTTATCAGAATGATCAGTGTTTGGACTTTTGTACTTATGTCTGGTTTGACTGTCTGATGAGCAACTGTAGATGTGAAAGGACAGTTTTCTTACAGGGTTCTTGGCATCTCAGCCTTCACTCATGTTAAAAATTGTGAAAAGTGAATGGATGTTGATGTTACAGTAGGCATGGGTTTGTTTGCTAGAGCAAAGCTTTGTGTTCCGTGCAGTTGTAAAACAATGATTTCAAATTATTGGCTTCTGGAATGCGAAGTCATGAAACTTCACTTATGGAAAAATCTTTTTATATTGGAGAAATGCATCTTAGTTCAGAAATAGTTTTATTTGTCTTCCTTAGCAGCCAAACCATTGTGGACTCTACTGGCTCTTTGAAATTATCCTAACTTGGCTGCAGTGATACTGCCTGGACATGGCAGAACAAACTCGGTCAAATCTGAGATCTGTTTGCTCTTCCTCCTGGTACACACTTACCACATTTCCTATAGATTTTCTGCTTTATCATTGAGGGTGCTTCACACCGGAAGGATGGGATGTCATCCAGAGGGACCAGGAGAGGCCAGAGAAGTGGGGCTGTGAGAATCTCGTGAGGTTCAACAAGGCCAAGTGCAAGGTCCTACACCTGGGTTGGGGAAATCCCCATTTTCAGTACACAGTGGGGGATGATGTGATTGAGAGCTGTCCTGCAGAGAAGGACTTGGGGATACTGGTTGACGTGAGCTGGCAACGTGCACTTGCAGCCTGGCAGGCCAACCATATCCTGTGCTACATCAACCGAAGCATTGCCAGCAGGATGTGAGAGGTGATTCTGCTCCTCTATTTCTCTCTTATGATACCTGATTTGGAGTACTGTGTCCAATTCTGGAATCCTCAGTGTAAGAAGGATATGGAGATGTTGGAATGNTACACTAGACATTAGGAAGAATTTCTTCAACATGAGAGTGGTGAGACACTGGAACAGGTTGCCAAGGGAAGTCATGGAGGATGGGGGTGTTCAAAGCCAGGCTGGATGGGGCTTTGAGCACCCTGGTCTGGTGAGAGGTGTCCCTGCCCATGGCAGGGAGCTGGAACTAGATGATCTTTAAGGTCCTTTCCAACCCTAACTATTCTATGAATCTATGCTCAAGGCATGGACTCTTTCAGAACCACAAAGCTTTGGCTTTGCTCTCTACGTGGTAGAACATGTTTTACTATTTTCTCTAGCAAATACTAGCTCAGTTTCCCTTCTGTCTTCATGGTGTACTCCTCACTTTCTTTACACAGAAGGAACAATAAGAAAAAAAAAATATTATTAATAGTAGGGGAAAAATTTCATAGTTCTGAAGTTCATCATAGGTTTAAAATACCTTATGATGCTAAAGAAGAGACACTAAAATTTGTTACTTAGCTTTAAAGAGGATCCTATGATCACTCTCGTATTCTAGATGGGCGACGATACTAGTTCACTTTTATAGTAAGTGTCAGATGTGACAACTTGAACAGATATCAGGTTTGACTTAATTTTTATATAAGACAAGAAAGATGCTATGTATTTCAGTGCTGGTAAAAACACCCTTTCTTCGGTCATGTGAAAATAGTGAAAATAGTTCATGTGGGTAGAAAAAGGGTTTGAAAATGCCTTTGGCCAAGAACAGTATATGTATGAAATATACTACTTTTTGGACTATTAATAATTAGTAGAATTAGAACATGTAACAAGCTAAAAATAGACAGTAAGGAATGAGAGATGATCCTAAAACTTTGCAATAGGAAACAATGAAGGGGACTAATAACCTGGTCTTTAGATACCTGTGAGACTGGAGAAAGTAGGTTGGCTGGAGCCCTAGATTATGTGAAGTATTCTATTTCCAAAAAGCACAGACGTAATTTCAGCTTCTGGTTCTAGCAATTCAGTCAATCTGAACATTGCACACATCTTGACCAAGTTCTTTCTGATACTTGCAGAACCTTTGTGCTTGCATCCCCATGGACCACCAACACGTCACCACACAGAGTGGAGGAGAGTGCACCTTGGA
>WAAB01000751.1:0-18157 GCA_013389865.1 Piaya cayana
TTCCAAGTGTTCTTTATAAGTCTGTCCAAATAAACAAGACACACACAATAGGCTGTTTTACACTGCTTGTTCATCCTTCATGTGAACACATGTAATGAAGAATATAGCACAGAACACTCGTTTTGTGTAAGCAAGTATTTCTACACTGAATCTTTCTTCCATATGCCATCGTTAAGGCATTAGCGGGCCACTTCAAAGACCAAGAAATTTTCTCCTCCACTTTAAGGTAATATTGGGTTTTTCTCCTCTACCTTTTCACTTCCTAAATGAAGTACTGATCAACAGAAATAACCACTGAAAACTTGGCATGACCAGAAAACTGCAGTTTCCTGCACTGCATTCAATTATTCTTGATTTTGAATTTTCCTCGAACTACACAAGCACAATAACCATGTATATCCCAAAAACTAAAAAAATCAATTAAAAAGAAGGTAATGCATAAATAAAGCTGTGCTGAAAATGAAATGCAGAAGCTGATACTTGTCCCACTAGCAATTTAGAAAGTCAGTAAACTTGTCGTTATCTCCCACCTATCTGAACAGTAAGATCAGTTTAGCCAGACAGCCATGTAAACACTCTTCATGAATTCTTATCTACCTTCTGTGCACTTGTACCCACTGTGAAGGTAAACTGGGGTGCTGGAATACAATGAAGAATAAATTTACAGGCCTACCATTCACAAAATGCATAATTCCATAGTTTTAAAGAAAGTATTTTTAGTAAGTTTGCTACTTCTTAGATTTAACTTTTCACAAATCTACTTGATTTGCTAAAAAAACAAACCAAATGCAAAACTTAGAATATTTCTGAAAACCAAAGCACAACTGAAGCTTCTCTATACAGGTTCAGGGGATGCATTTTTTTGTCTTCTCAAAGGAATTTTTTTTTTTAATAACAGCACGCATTTCATTTAATTACTCCTTCAGTAAAGTACACAATCAGGCCTTTAAAAATAAACAATTATTCCTAAAAGGGTCAGTTTTTTAGCTGATGCAATTATTTCTAAACTGTATAGCAGAATATTACATAATACAGGTACCTGTGGTCCAGCACAGCTGATCTTACAAACATCACAGTAGTGGATCTGGGGTGGTTTGGGAGGTTGCTTTGGTTTCAGTTGCTTATTTTGGAATGGTGCCTTTTTAGTAAATGTGGTCCCTGTCCAAGCAGCTGTTGCAGCAGCAGCAGCTACTGCTGCTGCTGCCTGTTTCTGTTGCTGCTGCTGCTGCTGGTAATAGGATGATGCAGCCGAATACACTGCAGCTTCATAGCCAGAATAAGAGGTACCTCAAAGATCAAAATAAAATATACATTACATCACTGTACATCATGTATCAATTACACAATACACTAATTCAAAACATGTTGCGTAACAGGGAGGGACATGGCAGGTTATAAATGATTTACTGAGATGTCTGAATTAGGCAGTCTGAATTTCACGGTCCACAAATACACAGCTACCAATTGCATCAGGAATGTATTTGATTTTAGACATATACTTGCAGACAAACAGCACTGTTAGATGCATCAAAGCATCCCTAAAGCATATATGAAATATTCTGGTACATCTGATAAGACTGAGTATGATGCAACAAGAATTAAACTTATCAAAGGCTAGTTGAAGTAAACAGAACCAGATTTACTGTTCAAGTTTCAAAATGGCAAGGAAGACAGACATGATAAACAGGGAGGGGAAAAACAAAGATAGGAGACATAATACCTAGTGCTATTAGATTGTACTTCACCAACTTAAGTTGTTTTAGTGCAGAGAAACTGCTTGCCCACTAAAACCTGGCTATGTAGTCCTTGATTTCTAGTACTGAAGTTGAATAAATCAAGGAAACCGGCATTTAACATATTTCAGCCANGATGATGCAGCCGAATACACTGCAGCTTCATAGCCAGAATAAGAGGTACCTCAAAGATCAAAATAAAATAAATGTTACATCACTGTACATCACATATCAGTTACATAATACACTAATTCCAAGCATGCTGCATAATGTGCACAATGGGGGGGGGGGCAGGGCAGGGCAGGGCAGGGCAGGGCATGGCATAAACAATTNTTAAGTTGTTTTAGTGCAGAGAAACTGCTTGCCCACTAAAACCTGGCTATGTAGTCCTTGATTTCTAGTACTGAAGTTGAATAAATCAAGGAAACCGGCATTTAACATATTTCAGCCATTTTTTCCATTAACTTACACATCCACTGGTTCCACTATTTTAATCCTCTGATCAGGCTGTCTCAAGGAAGTCTTAAAATGTCTTTTTAAACAGAAAACAAAAAAACCCAACAGGTTCAAGGTAGTCATGATGAGCCAGTTGATCAACATCTGGCCATGAAGTTCACATATTTTAATCATTAACTACTTTTTTGATTTCTAATGTTTAAAGGGAAGTCTTTCAGCACCCATTCTCCTCACATTTTGAGTCAAGACAGCCCAAATTTACAAGATTTATACAAGACTGCTCCTCCTGTCTCTACAACTGCTGTTGGACAGCAGCATGCTCCCTTCCAGTTCCTCTGGGTAATGTTTGTGTGGATGTGTTCCCTTTTTATTTCTACACCTCACCTTTTCTTTCCATACGCTACAGGTCACAAAACAGCATGCATGTAGCAATGCCAATGCTTTGTGTATTCTCACGTGTAATAAAACAAAGCACACAAAACCATCAAATGGCATTTAAAGACACCGCACAACACTTCATCATTAGAATCATATAACTGGTTTATACCTCTCGGTGGACTACAAAGTAATTGAATACAAACTGCTAAAATTCTGAATAATTAAAGTCTCACTTGTAGCAACTGCAAAGATCCCAGCAACATAATATGCCAAATTCTTACCAGAATAAGTAACCGCTGTTGTACTGTACGTCGCACTTTGAGTATAGGATGGAACAACAGTAGCTGCAGCAGCTACTGGCTGCACTGTAGAGGATACTGGGTATATAGAAAATGTCGTCGTTGCTGGACTTGGGGTTGCAGGTTTAATAGCCGTCACTTGTCGTGTTTGCTGGGCTTGAGTATACTGAGTCGCCCCTTGACTATATCCTGCTTTTGGAGCTAATTAGGGTAGAAAATAAGTGTACAAACACAGATGATTTATTTGAATGAAATGCAAACCATATGAAGTGATACTTAATGATATGCTGGGGAATAAATGTTAAAGCAGTAGGGTTTGGTTTCATTTTTTTTGTTTGCTCAATTTTGCTTTTTGGTGCATTTTTGTCTGGTTGTAGTTTTGTTTGTTTGTTTTTTACAGTCATGGTTATGCACTGTGTACCATGTTTCATACAACTACTGAATCACGTCACACTAGTAAGCCTCTAATTCACTTATTTAATCATTTTTCACTGGACTACCCTGTTTCCAAACAACCTTCTCATTCAATGGTTGGACTAGAGTACACTACACAAAAGCACACCTAAACTCTCCTACTATTTCTAATTAAAGTAAATAGGATCTGTGCTTTGTAGCAATCATGATACCAATAACTAAAGAACTGGATACATTAAGTAACTGAAGAATTAGAAGAATTTTTCTAATCAAGTTACCTGAACCTACCATTGATTATCTGAACCTTCCTCAGCAAAGTATCCAGACAAATCAACAAGAAATTTGCCTGCAAGTATGTTTTGAGCATATTTAATAACAATCTAATTCTCAGAGATAGCTACTTACGGCAATGCCACAACAATGCTAAAGCTTTAGTGCAACTGCAACTAATCTAGCTCTACTCTTTATTATACTTCCAGTTCTAATTATCTGGATAATATGAAATATTCTAAAAACTGTTAAGATATTGAAGCAGTATATAGGTTGTATCTAACAGCTTGAGCCATGCCACCCACCTGTCTGGTAGTATGATTCAGCTACTGAAGGCTGAGGCTGGGCAGCGGCAGCGGCAGCCACAGCTGCTGCAGTTGCTGTGGGCTGTTGGTAGTACTGTTTGCTGTCGTAAGCTACAGCCGGGGCAGTAGATCGAACGTAAGAATAGGAATCCTAAAAGTCCAAAAAGGAAAGTCAGCAAATTTCTCCTTTGAGTATATATCTTGAGTAACAAAAGGCACTAGGAGAGCCATGTAAACAATTTCCTTATGGTGTGCTAAAGTAGATTTTAAAAAGCATTTACAGGTGAAGCATATACAAACAAAATGCATTAAAGAAATTAAATTTACTTTTACAGATACTTCAGGCCTGAAAACAACCCCGATGGTCTTTCTCAGACTTAATACAGGCATTAATCTCACACTAATGCTATTAAATGATTTTCTCTAGCAAATTTGTTTTGTTAGTGAAAAGCCACTACTCTCACTAGTTTTTTGTAATGACTGTATCAGATTATAGTTCTGTAAAACACAGTGAAAAACTACCACAGGTCTCCACAAAACATGAATTTCTACAAATCACAATAAATGCAAAAGTTTACAAACATGACCCTATATTTGGTTTAAAAATCCCACAATAGCTTGCTTGGTTACATATTTTAGAGTATGTAAGTGATCCTCTTTCAAAGTCTTCTTTACTTTTGGGTATATCAAATAGAACACCAGGGAACCATCCCTAGTCCGTAACACCAAGACAAGTGGTCCGTTCGACACCATCAACACTGAGGAGACGGCTAGAAAGTTTAGAAGGGGAGTGCCTGGAAGCCACCATATGTGTGTACATATATTCTCTCATCCACACCATATTTGTGGTAAAACTTAAAGACTTGATCAGCTAAAATGTAGCAAGGCACGAATTAGCATAATTGAAATTTACAAATTTATAAAAATTCTTTTTATTTCCAACAAGTTTAATAAAAAATTCTCTTTCCAAAACAACCTGTGTAAACCAGAATTATTTCCATTTCATTTAGGGGACTCTGTCTCAGTGCAGGTAATAACTGGCCTCATAAGTACTTGTCCTATAGGAAAGCTGAGTCATTACCATACATAACAAATCATAAAATCTGTACAAAAGAACAGATAATATGCAGCAATAGTATAGTCCTTTTAAACAAACCAAAACACCAATTAGAATCTTGATGATGAATTGAGAACTAAAAAGTTAAATAATTATTACAAGAAACATGCTATTTTCAACACCCAAGATGAAAACAGACACACACTCCCCTTTTGTGGAACCCTGTAGGCTAAGCAGTCATCATACAAAAGGTTCCCAAAAGCAAATGCTAGTTCCTCTTCTAGGACAATCCTCAAACAACATATGTTTGGTCCTAGAACTCCTGTAGCACCCAGGAACCTGACAAAGTAACTATTGCTATGTCCACCAAGAATTTTTATCGCAACAGCTTTTTGCAAAAGCTGCACCAGTTTACTGAACTGGAATATCTAAGAAATAGGACAGTGCTACTTTCCTCAGCACTAGCTTCACAACATCACTTGGAGGTAAACATTAGTTTATTACTCCTTGTATGACTGTTTAAGTCCAGTGCTGATAATCCTCTATACTGGCTGTATGAGACTGCAGTCACTTAACAGTGTATCAGGTTTTGCTACTAATTAATTTGAGTTGTACCCAAACTGTGATTTACAGCAGAAAAAACCACATAATCTTATACAACCACGCCTCCTTTTGATGTAACATTTAAAAGTGGTAAGACAGAAGTAGCTTTTTTGGATCTCACCTGGTAATTCTGTGTTGTCACAGGAGGTGGTGGTGGTGGAGCCTCTTGTTGCCTCTGGGTGTAACCATAATCCGTAGCGGTGTGTGCAGTGGGATAGCCTCCATAGGCAGCAGCTGTCGCAGCAGCCGCAACTGCTACTGGAGCAGGCCTGGCTACGGCAACTGTAGCTGCTGCCGGAGCGTAGGCTGCAGTAACAGTGTGCGCAGCAACTGGAGCCTGATGGACAGTGTAGCTAGCAACTGTAGTTGGATGGGAATAGGCTACACCCGAAGCTGGCTGCTGGCTATATGGGAAAAAGAAAGTAAGTAATTGCAGTAATGCAGACATTTCAAAATCCCAGATATGATTAATATTCATCTGCTCTACTAACAGATCTGGATTAGCTACTGAGCTATGCACAGGCTTTAGTGGCTTTTATTACTCCCTTGGCATCCCTGTTAAAAGGGCTGTATTGCTTAGAAGCTTTTGTGGATGCACACGTATCACATAGGTGTTGACTTTCTTAGCAAAGGGCACATTTGTGTTGGTTTTTTTGCAAGCAGTAGAACCCAAGTCTTGCATTCACAAATCAGAAGTCTTAAACTGTTATCTTTCCAGGGCCAACAAGTTGCTGAACGCTTTAGTTGTTCATCAATAAAACTGACACATCTGCCAAATTAAAGCAAATACTACTTTTCTGACCTGCACTTGCAGGAAGTTTTTCAACAAACCACAGTAAAATAATAAGATTTTAAAGCCTTTCATGAAAATTAGCTCAGAACTCTTATATTTAAGGCAGAGACACTACAAATACATGCCTCTAACAGGGGACTTCTCCCACAGAAATTCAGGGTTTTAAAAGCTGGCTCCACTTGTTCATATGTAAGTCCACTGCCTCCCAACATGAACCATCAAAAGAATTACAGAATCATCAAGGTTGGAAAAGACCTAAAAGATCCTCCAGTCCAACCATCAACCCAGCACCACTGTGCCTAATAACCCATGTCCCAAAGACTCCTCACTTTTTGAAACCCCCAGGAATGGAGACTCCGCTGCTCCTCTGGGCAAAGCACTTTCAATCCTTCATCACTCTTTCAGTAAAGAAATTGTCCTAACAGCCAATCTCAACCTCCCGTAGCACAACTTCAGGCCATTCCCTCTCATCATATCACCTCTTACTTGGGAGAAGAGACCAGAACCCACCTCACACAACCTCCTTTCACCGAGTTGTGGGGAACAATAATGTCTCATTTCAGTCTCCTCTTCTTTAGGCTAAACAACTGCAGTATGCTCAGTCACTCCTTGTAACACCTCTGCTCTAGATCCTTCACCAGCTCCACTGTACTTCTCTGGACACTCCAGCCACTTAATATCTTGTAGCGAGGGGTCCAAAACAGGATTTGAGATGCAGCCTCACCAACACAGAATACAGGGGCACAATTCTCTTCCTACTCCTGCTGGTCACACCACTTTAGATTTTTAAAGAACAGTCAGATCAAGCAAGATGACTGTTATCAGAGCTTTGGCCATCTTCCAGGGATGTGCTGAGATTAATCTCTCTAAAATCTGCATGTAGGACCATTCATGTGTAGCTGTTTACTCAGAATGAGGAAATAGTAAGAGAGGAAATAAAAAATCATGGCTTTACAGGTTTAATTATTTGAACAGAAATGAATACAATTAGAAGCTTATAATAGTTCTTTTGATTTTTTTAAAAAGTGAACCATGCAAAACACCACTATCTGGAACAATAATACAAAGTGAGGATTGAGTGATCGTTCTGAATTTTTTAGCACACTTCTTGCACTGTTGTCCAATAATATTTAAGAATCTCTATAATTTCACATCCCCATAGCACTATTAAAAGATAATTCAAAATCAACTCGCTGTGAATGAATGAGGAAGCTTCCACAATTTTTCAGAAGAAAACACCTGAAGCAAACATACTCAGTGGCACAACCGGATTGCAGATGGTTATGATCAAAACCAAAAGAAACCAGTTACAGTATTTTTTCTAAAGTCTGAAATATTCACTCTGACACAACTATCAGAAACAAAGCACCTTATAACTGTACATACTATTATTTTTGCAAAAGAATTCCCCATGTTTAGTAATTTTATTTATTATTTCAGAAAAACTGGTTGTAATTTTAATTACAGCAGAATCTATAACTTCAATAGATATATAAAAAATTTAACATTCCTATAGTTGAAACAGAGAAGATTTCATCATTCCTGGACCTCCATACCTGGACTCCACCAGACTTCTTAAAAGACCACTTGCAATCCATTAGAATTTTTCATTCAATTCTGAGTTACACTCACAATTACATTTCGTCTTCAACTGCCCAGCTTAACAGCAAAAGAAAACCCAACAGACTTTGGCATAGCTCCCACCACTGGATGAAACAATTATTCCTGCTTGCTGTACATAGATTCTTGATTTTGTCAATTTAAGGGAAGCTCAGTTGAGCAACCTGATCCAATGGAAGGTGTCCCTGCCCATGGCAGGCAGTGGGCATCCCTTCCAGCCCAAAGCATTCTACAATTCTATTATTCTAAATTGGACTCCAGCAGAAAATTTGGAAAGACTATTTTATGATAGTAAAAGTGCATGACAGTCTATAAAATTTGGTAGCATTAATCACATAACTAACAGTAAAGAAGTGTAAAATATTCACAAATTCTAATGAGGTAAATATCATTGTCACATATCTGCTAAAAGCCCATTACACTGAGAAAACAGGCAGCAGAACATTTCACTGTCACTGTAGCTGAACAGAACAACTGGCCATTAATGCCCACAAGGAAAGTCTGACTACCTCCATCCCCATTCTTATTATTCCCTCCTGCCACATACCAAACCTGGCTATGCCATCCTATTCTATCCCTGGTGCTAACTCTTCTACTTGTCAAGCTATTCTGCTCTGATTTATCTCATTAATTCAGCAGAAAACAATGAGATGAGTTTTTGGGTTTTTTTCCTAGGCTCATTATTTAATGTAGTAGAAGTGTTAGAAACACTGGAGCTCACAAAACAAGTCATCTGAGTGCCAGAACACATTTAAGTTTATACACAGAGAAACAGAGAAAATAAAAACAGGAGAACGAACAGGGACCTGTCCAGGCAGCACTGACTTGGCTCTTCCAAGTTTCATGAAATTGTGTTTAAGTTACTACTGCAAAATACAACACAGTGCTCACAACATGCTATCAAGAGTACCAGTCAGTTTATCAAAGATGCTTCTGTTTTCAGAATACGTGTGATTAAAGCTACCAGGCAGTGTTCAGTTTTTAATATCGTGAAGAGATTATGGTCATTATCAGTGGGACCATTAAGAATCTGGTACAGAGAGTTTCATTTCTTCTGTGCTGTTTTTGTATTGAAATTCCTTATCATGGTATAGAATTAACAGCCTCAGTCATTTGATTTTTGAGGCTGAGGTATTTCTATGACCATGTTTAATTTAGCAAACCTGTTCCCCTTGCTTCTGCAACTTCATGCAGAGCTAGTGATCGAGTTTGCAAGACTGCAAGAAAAATGTTCTAAAAGTGTCTGCTTCTTCCTTTTAAAACTTATGTTACATTACAGAAACTCACGGTGACACCTTTGATTACATTCATTATCCTCCCCATGGTCTCACTGAAAACATTAAGATGTCCACCAGGCATTTTTCTGTAAGCAATTTACATAACAAGGTTCTTGCCCTTCATACTTCTTCATACCGTTCTTACTTCTTCATTTAACTTACAAAGATCTTTTGTCCTTGTTTGGTGATCAGTGCCTCATCACATCTGCCAAGATGAACTTACCTCCTCCTAGATTATTTTGCCAGACTCGGTATCCCACTGATCTTTATTGCAATTAGTTGATCTGTGCACCTATCCTAGTACTACCTTTTACAGATAGCAACAACCATACGCATCATTCAGAGATGAGGTTCCAGCTGTGCTACCCACTCTGCTCAGATAGTGCCTTCTTTCCTAACAGACTATCTTCCTCAGAGCAGCTTCTCATGAAGTCACCTGTGCACTGACAGCATTTTTCCTGCACCATATACCACAAGATGCCATACTAATATAAATACTAGGTAAGACTCATAACCATTTCCTAGGGAACATCGCTGCAATTATTCCTGCTTGACAATCACTCTTCTAATTCTACTAACCATTTCCATCAACAACTCCTCTACAATTATTTTACTAATCTCTACCTTAAGTAACAATTTCCCATACTGCACAACATCAAGCATTTCAACTTAATCCTAATAAATAAGACTCCAAAAGATTTAGGCATGTGATTGAGTTATTAGAGCAACAATGAAATACAGTATGTTAGCTGAGCTACAGTAACAAACTGCATGTGTGTTCTTCACCACAACGAAGACAGTAAAATTCAGTTTAGCTTAATCACCCAATGCAGTGTGAAAAGCCTGAACCAAGTTAGTCTGTATGTTCTATAGGTTACGGACATGCAAGCAGGTACTGCAGCAGAACCTATGCAGCAGTTCACTCCCAGACCTCGTAACTTAGAAACTTTTCCTTGTAGATCAATTCTTCTCTTCCCCCAGATAAATTCTAGGATACCTATTAGTACATTGAGCACAAGGAATTCTAGTTCTCTTCATAGGAAAAGAAACTCAGCCCAATTTGCTTGATTAACTAGGTGGAGCTTAAAAATCACAGATAAATTTATAATGCCTTTGAATGATTTGAGTTGGAAGGGACCTTAAAGATCCTTCTACTCCACCACCCCTGCCACAGGCAGGAACACCTTCCACTGGATCAGGCTGCTGAAAGTCCCATCCAGACTGGCACTGAGTATGTCCAGGGATGGGGCTTCCATGACTTCTCTGGGCACATGTTCCAATGCCTCACCACCCTTAACTTGGGCTGAAAAAAAGACTTGGAGGTCATCTGTTGCAACCCAGTGCTCAAAGCACAGCTACTTTCAAAGTTACATTAGGTTTCTCAGAGCTTTGTCCCACTGGGTTGCAATCACCTCCAAGATCAGCAAGCCTGCTCCAGACAACTTGTTCCATTGTTTCAGCACCCTCACTGTCAAGAATTTATTCCTTAGTTTATAAAAGCATCAGTTTCAAAAACAAATCAGTTGTAGACCTACACTTAACATAATGCAAACCCAGTTTGTGACCACTGAACTCAATGTGACTTCATACCACAATTCCTAGTGTTTTAACTTACTATCAAAATAAACATCATTCTCTGATTTAAGAAGCTGTGGATGAAGGACCTGTCAGCTTAAGATCATACGTAATATTACCTCCTTTGTCAGAAGTTTTCATTTAAAAAAGAATATATTTGCTTCATACCATACCTATTTATTTATCTGAGGCAGTGCCTCCTCAGCAAGATTACTTTAATTTCTGTTTTCTAGGAAAACCACACATTCTTCATTGCTCATGTTCCAGCTCAGGTATCTATTTCACTGCATTTTTACCATGCTGGCCAAAGCCAGCTTACAGCCTACATGCTGCACTCAACTGTTCCGCACCAGGTTCTGTAGGTGTATGTTTCAGTCAACTACAGGTGGTCATTTCCAGCACCTTACCCCATCTGGTTTGTCTCTCCTTACCCACCATAAACTGCTACATGCATATAACTGTTTCCCGGGGTCTTTGCTTAGTCCTTCAAAACAAGCTTTACACCTAATTGTACAGCTAGCTTGCTCTCACCTTTCACATTTTACCCAAGTAACCTCACAACTGAGACAATTCTTTATTCACAGTGATCAAAGTACAGTTATGAGAAAATTGTTTTCTGTAAAACATCTTTGACTCGAGTACTTGAATTATCTCTACTGACACCACTGATGGGAAATACTAACATTTCTGGTGCATTAGTATTGGAACCAGTGCCACATATTATGAAATACCATTATGGTATTAAACCTCAGTGAAGTGACCACATATCTCTCTCCACACTAATCTCCAATTCCATGTCAACCTGATTTTCTGGGAGTTAGGTACCACACTGGCTCACAATCTTGTAGAATCCATTCCAGAGCAAAGGCCACAGCAAAAAAAAACAGCCTCGTCTACAGTGCTGTCTACTGTATGAAACTTCTCTCACTAAGTGAAGGTACGTTCTCCTTAGGCAGGTGCATGTTTGCAAGCTGGACATAATACTAATACTGCAGCTGTTTTCATGGTATTAAGATTTGATATTGCTGTGTACACACATGTGAGAATTGGTTGATGGGTATTTCTGCAGCTGGTTTGTATGCTTTTGTGAGGTGGATCTGTCTCGTGTCGGGAGATGGTGTGCGGACAATCTTCAGACATAACTGGATAACCTAAATAAATATTCCTTGAGAACTTACACCATTCTTTGTCTAAAACTAGTACATATACTGAAGGCAAATCTTGGCCAGCTTGCAGTAAGGAAGGATGTGATTGTAACAGGAGTTTAGCTTGTTTACCAGTAAAACAAGGACAGTTCCCCAGCAGGAACGAAGAGCAGACCTGAAATCATCAAGAGGAGACAATAAGNAGAACTGTGATTCAACAGTACTTGAGTACAATATGAAAAATCTCTTCATTTATGAAGACTCCACTTCAAAACACTGAGGCATCAGAGTTATGAAGACCTCCATGCCCAATTCCACACAGCAAAAATCAACTGAGCTACACTACAAACTCTTACAGAAAGTGTAATTCTAGGTAGACACCGAGCCAGAAGAATTCCAGCCTGAACACTTACAAGCTGTATTAAAACACCAGTAACACAAGTCCACACCCTAAGAACAAACTCTCAGAACAGGTGTTATCCATCTCTAGTCCATATTAGTTATTAAAGTAACAACATTAATTTCACCTTCCTGTTGGTAATTTCTATTCCCCTCATCAAAACCCAGAATATTCAAGAAGAAATTAAAAACCTTTTCTGAACTGCACAGGATCTTCAACAAGGAAATTAGCAGTTGTTGTGAATTAGGAAAAAAGACATAATAAGCTAGCAGCACACTTATATAAAAGTCGGATGCTGGTTAGGAGGAAGAAATTGCTGATCAATAGCAATTAATAAAGTATTGGTGTTTGCATAGCAAAGCATTGTTCTCCTGTTCCAAAACCATACACATTTGTCTAATTTAAATAGCTGTAAAATAGAGGTTTGAAAACAAGCAACATCCTTTCACCAAAAAAGCTTAGGTGAGAATTTGTATTATAACTATTTAGATCTAATATAGCAGAACCTTCATTTTTTAGTTACTTTCATATAACCACACTGATTGAAAATCTGGATCTCTTGCAAAATTTGAGCCCAAGAATGGCAGAGAATTAAGAGCAATTAAGAAACAAATACTGAATTCTTTCTGTAGAACACTTAACTTAGTTCTTTTTTCATTTCCAGCTGTTGGCATTTTCTAGTAAAAAGCATTGAGGCTTTTTTTTTTGTAAATAATTAAGCTGAAAGCAAAAAGTTGTATATTTTTGCACTTTAACAGTATCAAGAAAAAACACTAATACAATAACATCTATTTTGGCAGGTAAACATTTCAGATTACTTAAGTTTATCAGATATGTTATTTTCCATACTAAGATATTTGTGGAGTAATTCATGTGTTCTGGAAATTCATAAGTTATGTGTGGCAATTACTGTCAGAGGAAAACACAATATACTTACTTATGACATATTGGTATATGCAGAGAAAGCACAGAAAAGGTTCCCTGTGACCCTTCCTCTCCATAACACTGACTAATTTAATTTACAAACAAAAATTAATTGTAACTCATGTACATGTAAGCAGAAGAACAAAAATGCTGATCTTCACCATATGTCTGTAGTACAACAAAAAACACACGTGTATATAAAAGCTGCCACTATTACAGCTCTGTTTAGGGCACAGAACACTGAAAACTCTTCCTAGAGGCAAAGAACATCTTTCATTTTTTAGTTTTCATTCCCTCAAGAGTGCTATTTTGATAGAGTTAAGTTCAGTATGAAAACCAATTTTGTCTCTACCCAAACTATCACCTTGGTCAGAAATTACAACTTCTAAACCACATTTCTCTAAGAATTTTTTTCATTTGAAGAAACGCTTCTTAGGACACTTTAGCACAACATTTCAGCTACTTCAGAAATATTTTTTTAGATACTAATATATCGAAACCCACAAATTAAGACTTATTCCTTGAACACTAACATTTAAGAACACTGAACATTTCAGCATAAAGTAAAATGTTTACTGAAACCTAACTGCCAGATTTCTCTAAGTTTCAGAGATTTTTCTACTGGTAGCAGAACAGCAACAAAAAACCCTAAAGTTTTGCAGTTTTTCTTTCAGGATATGAAGACTGAAATAAGTATGACACAACTCTACAAAGCCTGAAAGAAGCACTACAATCTGCTGCTTCTTCAGATCCTAACCTAGGAAGGAGCACTATTGAAGAACTGATCAGATTAAGTTTCAGGTGCATTAATGGAACCTGGGTTAAGTAAAAAACAAAATATTATTTTAAAAAAATCAAAACCCAAACACGAAACACAACACCCAAGTGAGCTTTTTTGCCTCCTGAACACACTTGACAATGAGTAGCATAAAATGGTAAAGTGAAATATCACACTGCAGTAAATTGTACTTTGGAAGTTACTTGTTTTTCCTGTCACTCACCAAAGGCATGAAATTTTGAATAAGACAATATACCTTTTCGGAACTTCATTGAAAATTTCCTATTATTACAAATTTGTGAACAGAATTTTGTTCATAATGCATTGCTAAGAATCCAAAGAGAAGCCTGCAAAACTCTTGAATTCTGTCACATTTCAGCAGCTTCTAGTAATATGTTCTATGGTTTAGCTACACACAGCCTAAAAAAACCCCAAATCTTCGCAGCAATTTTGAGTTTCCCTTCCTCTTCCTTGTTTCAAAAAAGTCTCCTATCATTACAAACAAAACATACTGACTGCTACTAGATAGCTAAATTATATACTAACTCAAATCAAATATTAATATCCGCATGCTTTCAATGCAGCTTTACTGCTTCATTAATTTTCATGTTTAGTCTCATGGAACAATTCATATCCAATCAAACTCTGCAATGCTTTTCTCACCGTATATCACCACATAACTGCAAATACATGATGCAATATATGCTGTGTATCTACCTCCCTTTATTCAGTTGCACCCAATGAACAGCTAGCTCCTGGCCTGTACTGCTTTATTCATTAACAAAACACTGATTTTGTTCAAGTCCAGTGAACAGTTGTGTTCACAGGAAGAACATGCAAGACATAAAAAACCTGACCTTGAGATAGTCCATGAACAAGTAAGTACCAACTACAGACATTTTCCCTCTCCAAACCATGAAATCAAAAGTGGTTGGAAGCCGCCTCTGGAGGTCAGGTGGGTGTACTGCTCAAGGTGGGCCACACTGAGCCAGTCACCAACACTGTGACTAGACAGCTTTTCAATACCTCCAAAACTAGAGATGCTGTAACCTCCCCAGGCAACCTGTGACAGTGCTTGGTCATCATCCCAGTAAAAGAAGTATTTCCTGATGCTCAGGGGGGAACCCCCTTTATTCAGTTTGTGTCCGTTACCTCTGGTCCTGTCACTGGACACCACTAGAAGGAGCCCGCCTTTGCACCCTACCTTCAGGTATTTATAGACATTGAGAAGACACCCCTCAGCCTTCTCCTCTCTCAGCTAGACAGTCCCAGTTCTCTCACAAAGATGCTGCAGTCCCTTCACCAGCTTTGTGGCCCTTTGCTGGACTCTCCAGTGTGTCTCTTAACTCTCCTGTATAGGAGACCCCAGAACTGAACACAAGACTCTGGGTACAGCTTCACCAGTGCTGAGCAGGAGAAAGATCGCCCCTCTTCCACTGCTGGCAACACTTCTAACAGCCCAGGATACCATTTGCTTTCTTTGCTGCCAGGGTGCACACTGACTCCTGGTCAGCCTGGCATCCACAGGGACTCCCCAGGTCCTTGTCTGCCAGGCTGCTTCCTAGCTGCATGGCCCCAGCAAGTATCAGTGCAAAGGGTTGTTTCTCCCCCGGGGTTGGAATCTGCACTTGCCCTTGTTGAACTTCATGAGGTTCCTGTCAGCCCATTTCTGCAGCCTGTTGAGGTCCCTCTGGATGTCATACAACCCTCTGGCATACCAGCCTCTCCTTCCAGTTTTGTGTCATTAGCAAACTGGCAGAGGATAAAGACGTTAAACAAGAAAAACTTTACATCTGGCAAGTTCTCTATAAAAGGAAACTTCGCTAGTATGGAAAAGGTATTGAGTTTCTAAAATATTCTATATTAACATCCTTTATGCAACTACTTTGCTTCTGAAGGCCCAATAATGCAACTACAGTTCAAACCACTGTAGCTGCATTTTTGTAGCAGAAAAAGCTTTACACATAATTTAAAACCTCAGTTAAGCCCATCAACCATCAAACCACTCTGAGCCCACAACTACCAAGGCCTGTAACTATACCATTAACAGAAAAACTTCCCCAAACTTCTCCATTCCTAAAGACATGAGCTGCAACTTTCAACTACCTGGCAGGCTTCTCTCTTAAAAATGACAAAGGCTCCTCCTTCTGTCTCCCGATCATTAATCAGCTGCAATCCTTGCGCACAGCCCATGCTAACAAATACAAAGCCTTTTACTGCTTTTCTAATGTTGGCATCCTTTTGGGAGTGGGCCCTCACTGATCTGAAAATAAGCCTGTTACAACCCTTTTTAAAAGCTTCTGGAGGCTTCTTGTATACATGAAATAAGCTGCATCAGCACGTTTAAGATAGATTTAAAGCCAACTTTGGCGGAGAATTGGCATCATATCATATTCACTGAAGTACCTTTTGCTAAACATGCATATGCTCTAAGACCTGATGCTGATTTGGAGCTAGGGGAAGTACTGTACTAACAGGATAACCATTGTTTAGCAGCTTGAGATAAGCACTAACACTTAAGGGTAAACAGAATAGTTAATAATTTAGCTGAAGCAACCGACACTTGAAGGATACCGGAATAGAATCTGTTCACAATTATTTAGCTAAAACAACATATTTCTAGAAGATTTATGTAGGAAGGGGGCCTGTTGTTAAAAGATTTCTGATAAGCAGGACAAGTCATCTGGACCTGTGATAAGAGTGGAAACACCATTGATAAGGACAACTGGATGCCTCAGAGCACGGATGCAGAAGGAATTTAAGACAACTGGCCCCCCATCTGCCTGGGAAAACCTTTCACAGGCAAAAAAACAGGAAGAGGTCTCTTCTCAAACCCATTATAATAAAAAGCAAGAAAAGGTTATGAATATGTATAGGGGGTTTTGGAATATGTAACAGTTCACTGTATAAAGCCAAGATGAGTTGCCATGATGGGCACACACGTTGTTTTGGAGAAATGATTCTCCCGTGCATCTCAGCGCTGAATAAACATACCTACTTTATAACTTTAGAAGTTATGGAGTCTTGATTCCATGTGTCAGTTTCAGCGAGCCAGCCAGACCTTTCTGCTGGCTGTGGGACTGACTGTGGAGCGGACATCCTAAGTGCGCCCCAAGCTTATACCTCGGAGGAGCTCCTCTCCCAGCTGTTCACTACAGGGCAGAAAAAGATCGCCTGTAGCAGTGGACAAACGGTATGTTTAACTAAGATTAAGGAGTTCTGGAGAGTTGGAAAGGTCAGGAAGTTTGCAAAGGTCAGTAAGTCACTGGGGATGCCCACACGTGGCTGGGGCTGCTGGTAAAGCGTGCAGAGATGTCTCGCGTACAGCACAGGTCCCTGTGCAGGAAGGATGGTACCAGGGGTTTGCTGACTGATAGGGCGGCTGCTAGCGATCTTGGTGGTAGATCGAGCAAACCTCAGATTGTTGCTGCATTCTGACTGGGAACCAAGACGTACCCACTAATGACTGTGAGAAGCAGGAGAAGTGTAAGCACAATCTTTTTTTGTTTTGAGGAAGGTGCCCTCGGCCAACAGAGCGGCCAAACCGGTTGAAGGGGGTTTGCTGACCGATATATAGGACGGCCGCTAGCAATCTTGGGGGTAGATCGAGCAAACCTAGGTTGTTGCTTCATCCCAATTGGGAGCCAAGACGGACCTACTAATAACTGGGAGAAGGGTAAGCACAACCTCTTAGTTACTTAGGTAATATTTGCAGCTGCTGGAGGGACCCCAACTCAGTAATATTTGTGTGTTTGATTTTGTGATTTCCTGGGAATTTTGTGTGAAAAGTGCTGTGAGTGAGTGTTGAGGCCTTGAGTGATAGCATTGCCTTCTTTGTGTGTTCGGTGCCGTGTATAAATCATATTTCCACAACATCGGGAAATTGTGGATTTGAAAGTGAACAACTTAAAGTGATCACATTACATTAAGCCAAGTTTTAAAACAAGTAGAGGGGTGTTTGTGTGTGTTGAACTTTAATAATCAGTTAAACTCTTGATTACATCACAGTTGGGGACTTGGCTAGATAACACGGGACAACCCTGTGGCTGTGGGTAAATGCCCCCTCCCCCGTGAAATTTTCCCCCTTTGGTCTGTAAGATTTAAGCATTAAAAGCTTTTAGCAAGTGTTT
>WAAB01000755.1:0-18335 GCA_013389865.1 Piaya cayana
TTTTTTACTTTGTCCAGTAAAGAACAGAGTGCATACAGCAGACATTGATGCTCTCATTAAAGCTGTAGTACTAATTAAACTAATTACACACATGAGGCTAGCCAATTAGCGGAGCCTCACAGTAAAAAGAGTCTCACATAATTCAAAAGGGCAATGATTTTTTAAAGCATAACATTGTTG
Organism: Piaya cayana; assembly: GCA_013389865.1. NCBI lineage: Eukaryota > Metazoa > Chordata > Aves > Cuculiformes > Coccyzidae > Piaya > Piaya cayana. The sequence goes on from WAAB01000755.1 coordinate 181, forward strand.
AGAAAAGATATGTAAATGAAACGTAAGATTCCATTAGCAAAAAAAATTAGGCCTTACTTTGCTTAATACAAGACTTGCTTTAATGTCAGACTGATCACTTTTCTGTTGTATGAAAAGTAATGCAAATGTTGCACTAGAAACATTAGCATTCATAAACATCTCTTTACTGATCTGTCATAACTCTCTTACATTTTGGAAACTGACAATTAACATCTTGTTTGACAAGACCAAGTCCTCATTCAGCGAGTAGAATATTTACATTGTGTGTAGTACTGGACAGTAGAAGTACAACAGAAGGCGTTGCAACACCAGAAAGATAGATTTGCTTGTAAGTAGTATATTAGCTACCCATGCAAACAACTTGGAAAACCTAGAAATACTAATAATTTATTTGTTACTAGTGCTACACGTCATCTTGTTCATCTCTGTCTCCAGTTAGGGAATGTGCCTGGGTTACCTCACTACCTGTGAACTTATTTATCTGTGCTAACGTGCAAGAAAAGCCTTTTTTTGTGAAGCTACAATAAAAATCAGCTTTGGGGTAGATGCCTTTACAATAATCCTATTCACTTACCCTGCTGTTGATGGATAACAGACACGTTATGCCCAGAAATTATTCTCCTACAGAGTTGCTCTGTCAGTTCTGAAACCCAGTTCACCTGTTTTCCTTCAGTTCTATTAGTTCAAGCATATGATCATTTCAGTTCAATTAATGTCAATGTTATATATTTCTTAATGACTGTAATGTATTGGTTTCATGTATAATACAGACACACATTTGTTTTTGCAATGAAGAGTGCAGTTTTACACCAAGTATTTCATATTCATAAATGTATATTGCTTAAGCTTATTTTGCACAGAGGAAATTTCCATTTTCTTGCTCCTAACAAGCTGTTTTCTGTTTATAAGAACATCTGTAAAAGAAGCTGGAGTTAAAAATAAGCTTGCAGAGTTTCAAAAAACTTGAGAAATATGTTTTCTATAAATTCCCACTTATTCCTACTTACTATGTAAGCATCAATATATCATGTCTCCTGAGGGTAGGTACTGGGCAAAGTCACAGTTAAGAGACAGCTCCAGAGCAACTCAGACATCAAATTGGCTGATTGGTGCCTCTGGAGAAAGAGGGAATCCTCTGCAAGAGGAGGATGAGGAAAGTGGGCAGCAAAACACAATGTTCACAACAACTTCTTCATTGGTGCAAGTGTGCTGCAACCACAGCACTTGGAGATATGTAATCAGCATGGTCTCCTTCAATGGAGACCTCTAGAAGCAAATGTTGCATGAATATTCCCAATTTTAGCATGGAAGTCCCTCGTAGAGCCAGAGAAGTGCAGGCCTTGAAAGTTAGCTTTGGCATTTGGCATCGTAAGGTGCAGTAGCAGTACATTAATGTCAAGCTGCATTTTACGACCTAGAAAAACTGTTGTGTTAAGCACTAACCAGGTCCTCAGAGACTGGACAATTATTTTTCGAGCAATATAAGCCCTGACAGCTTTAGCAACAGTGCTATATTCCTGCATTGTAATAAAAGGCCCATCAAGCATGTTGGATATGTATATATATTAGGTGAATGTACATGTAATGCTTCACACACTCTGCGGCACTGCAGCTGTTCAATTAGGCACTGACAGGGTGATAACGAGGTGATATGTGCCTCTCCCATTCACTTTGCACCTTACTGTTGAGTCTGAGATACGGATGCTGCAATACTTCTTGCACTCCAGATGTTCTCAGATCTGCTCTCCTTACGTTAAAAAAAGCAAGCCCTTGCCTTAAGAACATGGAATTGGGTTCAGCCCACTTACACGAAATTAGTCTGGTCCTGACCTGTACATTTCCACACAAAATTTCACCCTGGGTAAACATAACAGACAAACTCTTAGCAGCTGGAAGAAAAAAAAAGGGAGGAAAAATGATGGAAAACCAATATCCCCCTTAAATAAGCATAACAGCACCACTGGGCCTCCCTATAATGATCCCTATTCTTGAAGGTTGTATTTTTTTCCTCCTTTTCCCTCTGAAACATTAGGCTAAGCATAGCATAGATGGCACTCAACAGTTTCTGGAAAGACAAATAAACAAAAATTCTCTTGTAACCCATTTTTCTTTTTCCTATCAGTGAAAGTAAAGACAAGGCAGTCTGCTGGAAATGGAATTTCATCCTGGGTATATATGACTGCAAGTGTTTAAAGATATTTTGTAGTTGTAACTGTAGAAGAAATTGCACTGCTATCTTTCCATTTCTCTTTGACATGCATCCAAAAGAACATCAGTATTTCTGTTAAGACGTTGCTAGACTTGACTGCTCTGATGCTGCTATTACTCTTCCCTTTACTTTAATTATTTTCTTCTGTATATAGCAATTTGTTTTCCCCAACTGATAAATACCATCAATTTGAGGAACGTTACCATAATATAACTCCGTGAATATATTTAGCATATAGAAAGTATATTCTCCCTTTGTCATTATAATAGAAATACAGCTTGATTTATAATATTATTCTCTCCTACAATCAATTCATTTTTTCTATGAAAAATCTGCAGGTGTGGAAAAGACAGAGTATTTGCCAGTGTGCCTCTCTATCTTTTCTCATTTAAAGTTGACTTTGTGGGTCTTTCGAAAGGGTGAAGTAAGCTGGCTCTGAGGCACCCCACATCCCAAGAGCCCTTACAGCCCAATCTTAGAATTCAGAGCAAGAGTTCAACCTTGGCTTTTCCCCCTTACTTTTAGGAGGGGTGGGAAATGTGTCCCACATGCCGACAAACACTTGGGTATCCAAGCATCTTCCTGGGACTTCACCAGACCCGTCCCAGTGAAAGAGCATCAGTCAGTAAGGAGATGACTCTCTCCAGCTGCTCCCAACCACCCATCCACTAGGATGCTTACACCCACCTTGCCTAGTCATCTACTGCAAAGCAGAACAGATTAACTCAAACTGCTGCTGAACAAGGTTGATGTTAATCTGTTTTACTTTGCAGAGAAACGGCTACAAGAGGTGGTGAGCACCTCAGTCACCGTGCCTCAGCTAAGGGCTGGAAATGAATTGCTGAGAGGCAATAATTTCTATGTCTGTTCCACCAGTGAGCTCCCAACTGTGCCTTATTTGCAATTACTAATGTTCACATTTCAACTGCTCCATGAGCAAGACCAAGTGATGGCATTATTCATCTGCATACAGCACGTTCCTGCTCATTTCCCAGTCTAGTATTTGGAGTGCAAGAAAACTATTAGAAAAGCTTTTTACTGTCACTCTGGACACAGGTAAATTTTGTTCCTTGACAACAGTGTACAAGTGCATGCTGAGTTTGACATAACAAAGTGAAAGCTGGACCAGGAACTCACGGAAAAACACACCTATAATTTCTGTTGCATTTGTCTCTGCTGTTCAGGGTGTTATTCATGCTGAGGAAATTTCTGCCCACCTCTAATGTTCCTCCTCACAAGATATTTTCCCTTTGCTAGATCTCACCAGATTTTATTACCACAGCCCCAATCTTTGTAATTCATTTTTCATTACACTTGGCATCTTTTCTTAAATGGTTGCTCAGAAATAGCAACCATCCAACAAGGCAAAGTGCAAGGTCAAGCACCTGGGTCGAGGCAACCCTCAGTACTGATGTAGGCTCGGGGATGAAGAGCTTGAGAGCAGCCCTGCAGAGGAGGACCTGGGGGTCCTGGTAGATGAAACTAAAAGATAAGTTTAGACTAGACATTAGGAAGAAATTCTTTTCACTGAGGGTGGTGAAAGACTGGTACAGGTTACCCAGAGAGGTGGTACATGCCCCAGCCGTGGAAACACTTAAGGTCAGGTTGGACTAGGTGATCTTCATGGTCATTTCCAACCCAAACAAGAAAACAAGTGAACAAATAAAACAAAAAAAAAACCCACAAAGTTTCCCTCCCCCTTCTTTCATATTCAAGGAAGTCATCTGCTTAATGAGATTTCAATGGATCTCAGCTACCAACTGGAAGTGGCGCTGTGGGATTGTACATTTTCAACAGTAACTTTTGTTCTCAGACTGTGGCTTTCCAACCCAGAGTTCACATGACATTCAATGCTAAAGACACTGGTGAATCTACAGTGATTTCTGCCTTGAATCTTCCAATACCATCTTGTACATTTAATGTCTTTGGAGATGTTGACAGCTCAGTAGGGCAGGGCCCTAAGTGACCAGCTTGCACTGACTCTCTCTGAGCAGAAGGCTGGGCTGGAGGTGCTCTGAAGATCTGCTTCCCTGTGATGAGCTTTTTCCTTAACAAATGGTAAAATTTTTCTCTCAGACAGTATTATTTTTTTAAAAGACACCATGGATGCTGTAATTTGCTGCACTTTCAACTCATCATGAATACTCAAAATGGATATAAAGTGGTTTTCAATGTGCATTTTTGTTCTTATTTCCTTACCAGAGGTCTGTTTACATTGACTATGTCTTGGCGTAGTGCGTATGCATCAAGCAGCAGGTACTGCAGGATGCTGTCAAATTGTATAAAAGTACTATAACTTTAGCTAAAGAAGTATAAATCTTTGCCTTTTTTTTAAATATATATCTCGAATCTATTTCCTTGCAAAATAAATACATACCAGAGACAATTTCTTCTTGTTGCAGGCTTTCTCAAGGAAGTTCACTTGCTTATGTACTTCTCACTGCCTGCCCTGTTCCACCTCTTTACTCTCAATCTTTGCTTCAAGAAATCAGCCCCAAGTGATAGTGTACGACCCTGCATCTTGGCACCCAGGTGGGACTAGTGGCTGTAGCCTGCATGGTGTGACAATGATGTACAAACGCACCAACCCAGAGTGATAGAAAACACTAACAGTGCTTTGGCTACAGCAGGTGATGTGATTTACTGCAGATGCATTGGGTGGAAATACTTGCAAAATATTGGCTTGAAACTCTTATTCTTCCATCTATATAAAAATGAATCATGAATATAATGGTTACCTTCCATACTCCTTTCTAATTAGAAATTACAATCAAACTACCCACCTACTTAGACCTTTCAATTTGTGTTCCAGTCTCTCCTATTTCGGGATTTATGTACTACCAGTTATTAAAAAATCCTTCCCTTTCTGATATAAATATTCACTAGATGCAGTTTCTTTTGTCTGTGCATTAAATATTACTGTGAAGCTCACCAGGAAATTAAAGTGGAGCCTGAAGCTGACTGTCCTCGGATGATGTACTGCGAATGAACTGTGTCCTATGGGGATTATTCCAGTCCCTGAACATCATACTTCTTGTATCTAAACATCAAAATATGTTTTCTTCCAACTTCCAAAGAGCAGTACACATATAAATTTTCTAATGGATTTTCTGTTTAGCTGTCACTTTAGCTGATCCAGTAGACAGAAATATAGCAGCAACATCCACTTATTTCAAAAATACCCTAACATTCCCAAAGTTGCTTTGAATTTGGTTTGGTAGTCTGAGACTTTAAGAAACATAGCAAATTGCATAACAAGCATTTTCTTTCAAATTCTCTCCTATTTTCCATTAAAAGCATTATCAGTGCTGGGTGGGGGATTAAGAAAAGCTATTAAACCCATTTTTCCAAGTGGTTTTATCAAATTTAGTGAGAACAAACCCTTGTAGTTGGAGATGTCTATTGCCTTGTCCCCTCCCCCCAATTTCTGCTGTGGCTGAGCCATCAATTGCTCAGAACCGCTGTTTTCTTCTTTTCAGCTGTATTCTTTAGGAAGCTATCATAATCAACAACAGGACAGGTCCATCGTGCATGTATAACACTGCATGAGTTCAGCAGTTACCTTATTATTCTTTAAATAATAACAAATATAGTATTATAACCACTATGCACTCAGTTCACAGCTGCAGCTTCCTCCTACAGACCCCAGTGCTGTTCTCCATAGAGTTATGAGCTGATTCTTTCCTAGAACCAGGCTGCCTTTACAGTTTTATCAATGTATAAGTATTCAGGCTCTGCTGCTGGCCAGTCTCAGCTGGAGCTAAGTCTTGCCAAGCTCCAAAGTCAGGCCTAGTTGCAGAAAAACAATTTTCTGTCACTGCTTCTTGGTAAACAAGCTCAAAATGGGTTAGCATGTTCTTGAACATTCTGCTTTTACTTTCAGGCAGGATAGAGGTACAGGATTGAATGCCAGAGTGGTCTAGGAGGATAAAAGGGGATGTCTGTTCCCCATCCATCAGCAGCTAAACGGCATTAATCAGTGTCATGAAAGCTGTTCCTGGCTTACATCCTGGCCTGAGTCCAGCTTGTGCTGGGATTGCTATATTGGTTTTGGATAGATTAGCTCTCAGTCAGTCTTTAGCTGTCTTGCTGGGGAATTATTGTGCTATAATACAGTCTGTAATTACATGCTCACATAATATCTTTTCCATTCGATGCACAGGATGGAAATGTATGGAGAAGCATTAAGGTTGCAGGGACAAATATGAATTTGACCTTCAATTGCTTGCCTTTACAATACGAAAAACTTTCTTTTAGCATAGCCTTACAAAAACCCCTATATTAATTATATAGTGGCTTAATTTGCCATGTTACGTCAAGCAGGCAAAGTTTCTGCTCTGACTGGTGCATTGTCAAAAATCCATAAAACATAGAAGAGCACAAGCAAAACTCAGTCATGGACACATGCAGGCAGAAAAGTTAAACAAGAGCAACGCTTCTGACTGTCACACATAGAGGGAACTCTTCATCAAGGAGTCAGTGCAGCAATTTCATTTGTATATGCCTCCTCTTCATACTCCTTTTTCTCATGCACCTAAAGCATCCAACTTCCTCCTGCTGCAATGGTCATGACACTGCAAAATCATTCTCCGGGGATAAAGTAGGTCTGCACAGCATTCATGGTACTGGGCCAAGGTACATCCTTGCACTCAATGAGATGTGAGAAGGTAATGAGTGCTGGCACAGAGAAGCACCAGAGATGGAGAGAAGGAGCACCTATGGAATAAAGTGCAATTAATTGCTTAGGTACTAAGTATGCTTCTCCTTGGGTGACTTTAAACCAAAACCGGTCCAGCTGGTCATCATAGAATCATAGAATAGTTTAGGTTGGAAGGGACCTTAAAGATCATCCAGTTCTAAACCCCCTGCTATGACAGGGGCACATCCTCAGGTGTCTAAGGCTCCATCCAACCTGGCCTTGAACAACTCCAGGGATGGGGCAGCCACAGCTTCCCTGGGCAACATGGGCCAGGGCCTCACCAGTCTCATGGTGAAGAAATTCTCACTTAAGTCTTGTCTAAATCTGCCCCTCTGCAGTTTATACCCATTACCCCTAGTCCTATCACTACAAGACTTCATAAACAGTCCCTCCCCAGAGGGACTTGTCACCCCTTCAGGTACTGGATTGTTGCTATAAGATCTCCTCAGAACCTTCTCTTCTCCAGGCTGAACAACCCCAACACTCTCAGCCTGTCCATATATGGAAGGTGCTCCAGCCTTCGGATCATCTTTGTAGCCTCCTCTGGACCCATTCCAACAGTTCCATAACCTTCTTATGTAGAGGATTCTAGAGCTGGACAAAATCCCAGGTGAGGTCTCACAGGAGGGGAACAGAGGGGCAGAATCCCCTCCCTCGCCCTGCTGGCCACACTGCTTTTGATGCAGCCCAGGATATGGTTGGACTTCCATGCTGCGAGCGCACGTTGCCGGCTTATGTCAAGCTTCTCATAAACCAGCGCCCCCAAGTCCTTCTCTGCAGGACAGTTCTCAATCACATCAAAGATGATCTTGACCCACCTGCCCTCTTGCAGGCTCTTTTTCCATATGCTGGGCCTCATCCAGCAATGCTTTGAGTATAAAGTAGCCATTTTAGCACCTGCACTGTTAGATGTTCCAGGTATGGCACCTTAGCCTGTTTCTGGCCTTCCTGATCTCCCAACTGTTTGCCAGCAAAAGCACCAGGTTTGGTGATGGTCTGGGTGATAACAGCAGAACTGAAAAACTGGCTGACTTCCTCACCACAGCCCAACTCATCTGACCTATTCAATAAACAGAGATGCAAATAAAAATGGAAATGATGTTACTATAGTTCATTACACTGAAAGCCCATTTTAAATGCAATTATCTTTAGTTTTATCGTTTAAAGATTATTTTAGCCAGACTCAGATTTTAACGTCCAAGTGGGAAAATAAACTGTGGCAACAAAAGCAGTAGTGTAAATACTCAATAACACTTCACAATTACGGACATTAGCTCATTGGACTTTCACATGTTACATGCATGTTCAATAATTCACTGCTGAGACTACTGAAAAAGCTTTCAATGTGTCATAAATAAGAGTAGGCTGAAGTCTGTAAAATTTCTTTTGCTTAGGGAAGAAGCAATTAAACCAGCCACTGGAAACTGTTAATATGTTCCATAATTATTAGTAGACAGTTAGTGATGCCATTTTTTTACCACTGTCTCAGCAGGTGTAATGCAATGACAACACACTCCACTGCTAAACCCATTAGTAGTAAAGTGAGGCCAAATAATTCTGCTTTTTAATTCAAGCAGAATTTTTTTTTTCACAGTTTTAGTAGCTATTGCCTGCAATACGTACTTCTCAAATAACGCAAAGTCTCTTTTAACTCGGAATGGAAGGAACGATGGGCTCAAATGACTGCAGTGCTTGAGTCCTATCCACACTAATACCAAAGTGCATCTGGACTCAACTGAAAGCTCCTGTATAACAGAGGACTACAGAAAAGAGGATCTCCACAAAAAAAAAAAAAAAAAAAAAAAAAAAAAAAAAAAAAAAAAAAAAAAAAAAAAGACTCCTCTAGTACAGACCTTTTAAAGGGCAGGAAGGGGCCGAACTTATTAGTTTGCTTCATTCTTGTCTTTCCTACTCCTCCGAATTCAGATCTTCTGCATCTTGCAGCACCTTGAAATAAATACAGCTTAAATTAAAATAGTTTGGGTTTTTTTCTCCACATTAAAAATTTGGTTTTGTTGCACTAAATGGATGACGAGTTAAGTTAATTTTTTTGCACTAATTTAGGACTAATTTTAGGACTGCTTAGGACAGCATCAAGTTTCATAGCAAAGGACACTGTGACACTGTAGGTTTCAGTCGTAGTCTGAAAATTGTAGCTCTTTGTATCTGGTATTTTTACAGGGATTTTTTTTGTTCTTTCTCAGGCCTGTTCCGTCTTGTTTGTTTGATAGTTTATGGGGTTTTTTTCCCTAGTTTTTCAGCTTAAGCAAAAGCTAAATGATTTAATTCTGTTTAGCCAGACATTACTTCCTATTCTGGATTACCATGACAGTAATTTTCATCTACAACCTCTGCATCTGCTTTTTATTTACTTTCCATGATGAAACCACGTGACTCTGCTCAGACATAATCATAGTTACAAAGAATACATTTAGTTGTGCACAGCAAGCTTGGACAGAGAAAATATAAAAATGTGCAGATCCAGAGATGTCAATGGAATGGAAAGAATACATGGTAATATTCAATTGTCAAGCCAGAGCCTGTTTCTGAGGAAAACAGATGTAAACTAGTTTTTACATCTGTCTGGTGGGCATTTTGTGATAGAGGTATTCAAAACAGATTCACTTTCCACAGGAGAGACTTCCCTCGGGACTATTCTATCCCTCGGCAAATAACTCCTCTAAGTAAATGAGTGCCAAAACATAACAAAAACACTCCAGCTTCAATCCTCCAGGCCTTGAACGTGTGGAACATAAATGGATATGGAGAAGGAAGGGTGATGATATTCTTCTTCAATTTGTTTTTTGACTTGCCATATCCAGCCAGGAGGGATATCCATACATAGATGGATTTGTTGAACAAAGAAACATGTCTAAAAATCTACTTCATAGAGCTCCGTGATTCCATAACCTTGAATCTTTAAGGTTCAAGGATTTAATATACAAGGGTCACAATAACATGACTGACATTTTCCCCCCTCTAATTATCCGGAATTTCAAAATGATACTAAAAATCTTATTTTCTTGTATTTTCACAATTTCTATTTTTGTCTTATCCTCTCTGTGTCATCCTTCCTGCTCCCCCCACACTATAAATATTGTATCTACCTTAAAAAAACACCACAAAATATATTCTAAATATAGAGCAGTGCACTTAAAGACTAAATACAGTATTCGCTATCATCCACTACGTGCACTGGAATCTGCCTATGAATCCATGTATATACATACCAAATATGAAAGGAAAATTCCCTCCAAAGAATATTTTAGCATCTTGTCTGTAGAGCAGAGGCAGCAGCAAGCTTTGACACTCATGAGCAGTGATAGTAGCAAGGTGAAGGGACCCCACACTTATTCTCAGGTGCGGCACCAATCACCTTTCCAAGCAACTACAAAGTACAAACACAGTTTGTATGGTTAGTGATATCAAGGGAAAATTCATCCCTGGAAGCAGTAACATTACTATAGAAGAGAAAGGACTTTGGGGGCTTAAGTGTGACAAGAACAATAGTAACCATAGGAATTGTTTAATGCCATTAGTGGATGGGGCTTACAAAAAATATTAACAGTGATGGATAGATATATCAAGGTTATTCAATGAATATTATCTTTCTGAATTTATAAACAAGGAGAATGATATCCTTGTGCTTGAAAACAAAACTGAAGTATTTTCTAGTTTGCTCATCACCAAAGAGCAGCATCCATTTGCTAGGATAAAAACGAGCAAGGACAGCTTGTGTTTGGTGATGGAAGAGGTGATATATGAGTTCTCTGCTCTGCAGAGAGTTTCTAACAAACCACTAAGACAAAGCCCATGACCTCTCCCTTTGCTCCCCAGACCTCAAGGTGTCTCACTTTTCTGCAGAAGGAAATGAGTTTCATTTGACATATGTTTCTTCCTGACAAGCACTCTCTGGTTGCCGCTCTCTGTGGCGTTAACTCCTGTGGGGCCCAAACCTTGTCTCGGCACAGCCCTAAGGTATTGGCACCATACCTGACCGCCGTCTGCCTCTCCTGAGTCCCAGAATAGTCAACCAGCATGGCCATGCCACTTCCTCCTACTGAAGGGCACATTAGGGCTACATGCAACATCTAGGAAGGTCTTCAGTGGGAATCCCAGCTGAAAACCAGTCCATGGACTGTTGCCTGTACTATGGAGTGAGAAAAAAAGGAGCACCACCTTTGCCTATTTCTGATGGAAAATAAGAAACATGCAATGAAGAGACAATGTATGTTATTGATGTGGAAGGTTTAGCAGCGTGGCAGGCATTTGCAGCATTGTGCCAAATGTGAAATAATAAACATAGAATCATATAATAACAAGGTTGGAAGAGACCCATCTGATCATCAAGTCCAACCATTCCTATCAAACACTATAATGATACTTTTCCAGAGGTTGTGGTAGACAGATCAGATAATGAGAGACACAAGTGTGGTGGCAGGTAGGCACCTGTGCCTCTTATCTGGGCAGTCTTAGGAGATGGTTGTTTTTATCCAAAAGCATCTAATAGTTCCAAGGTAGCTGTATATCTTCAAAACTCAGAAAGGCAGAGGATCAATTATTTTCCATCTTTAAATATCTGTGTTAGTGCATTCATACAACACTTTGAATAAAACTGAGGCTTTTTACTGCTTAAGATTTCCATCTCTTAGATGCTTAGATGACATTAAATTTCCTTTTGCTTCTCCCTTAAAAAACAAGATAAAATTATGAATTATATTACGGTTCTGGAAATCAATAAGCTTTTTGTTGTTTACTAATTTCTATCACCTCAGTACTAGTTAACAAAGAGTTGCTTTCACATTTTCACCTACAATGCATAAAGGTGATCAAGCTCATAGTGTATGATGGACTCCTCCTACACGTATTTTTCACCAGCAGTCCCCTTAATAGATGTAATGACACATGTTTGCATTTCTAGCATATGTTGTTTCTTTCCAGTGTAGCAGCCCCTGAAGGCTGATACCCTCCAACATGACAAATCTAACTGTGGCACAGGAAGCATGAAATCTTCAAAGAGCAGGGTGCCTTTGCTGTGAGTGCTGTGTGCATCTATGTACATTGCACTGTGGGGGTTTCTGGGGAAATCACTCACTTAGGAGGTAATGAATGTAAATCACTGCTTCACATATTCATATATACAGTTGTTCCACTTCAAGAAGCTTGCAATATGAAGAAGGAAAACTGCATAAAGAGGTAGTCATGATCTCTTCAAAAAGGAATAAACCCAGCTCATGTCAAACTTGAGTGAGACCTTGAAGACCTTGGATGAAAGTAGGGAGTTACGATATATGTTCAGGAAAGCTGCATCTTCTCTCTACAACGTATATTTGTTTAGTAATGTTTTTGCTTTAAATAAGTGATGCTCTACGTTTTATAAGAAAATGTGAGGAGGACTTATAATTGCCATTGCCTGGGAGACAGGCAAGATATGATGAACATCACATCTCCCACACTGAGAGAAACCTTCACTGCTGCACTCCTGGAGAGCCCAAAGCCAGAGGGATGTGCGGCTGCTTTAAAATACAGAGCAGTTTTGCTACTCTGGAAGAAGGATGCTGCTACCATAAGCATGAATGTAAATTGGGGCCCATCCCCTGTGTACCTCCAAAGTCAGCATTCAAAAAAACCCACTGATTTCTAGGTCTGCAGCAGAAGTTGAAGGTTTTTTGTTACTAGAGGACCATACAGACATCTACAAGGCATGAGTCAAAATCAACTCCTGCCAGAGAGTAAACTGCAGTCCTGAAGAAACAGGAGCCTCACCCCACACCCTAGACTGTACCATCTCCAAGCAGAAAGCATTCTTGGGTCAATTATTAACACATCTGTTTATAAAGTTCAGAGCAGAGTTTGTAAAAATGGCTCTCGGCATGTTTTCTGTGGTGATTTTTGTGTACATTTGTTATTTAAATCCCACTTTCCTACATACTAAATTTGCTAGTGTTAGCTGATCTGCTTCTTGTCAGATGAAAGTTAAGATAATATAAATACTTAATGTTTCTATTTGATACAAATTTTTAGATAAGACACAGTGAAATGGAAGAAATTTCTGAAATAATTCACTTGACATTTCTCTACAGTTCATTACCTTAATTTTCAGGTTACTGGCATCTCATTTTCTCTGCAAATTCTCCCATCCAGACTGCAAATTCTACAAAATGTGATAGCAGTCTAAGATGATCCTTTCAAAACCACACAGGTGATACAGGAACCCAAGCCTCAATTTCAAAGCTGAGTTACAAAGCGTCATTGAAAGTCAATTCAGGTTTCTATGCTGCCTGATGTTTTGCCCAGGGAAGCTGTGGCTGCCCCATCCCTGGAGGTGTTCAAGGCCAGGTTGGATGGGGCCTTGGGCAGCCTGATCTATTGAGACATGTCCCTGCCCAACACAGGGGGGTTGGAACTAGATGTTCTTTAAGATCCTTTCCAACCCAAACTGTTCTATGATTCTATAATCTTGCTTTTCCATAGACTTTTTTAGCAAACACTCTGATCTTCTCTATCTTTTGAACTCCTTCTGTACTCTTGTAGCCTATGAGTAAATTGTACGTGTCTGGGCCACACAATGCCTCATTAACTTTGCAGATGATGCAAGAGCTGGAAGAGTGAATCATGCACCCAGTGGCTGTGCTGTCAGTCAGGGAGACCTAGACCAGCTGGAGACCTGGGCCAGCTGGAGAAAAGGACCTGGGGGCACGTCACGAAGTTCAACAAAGAAAAATGGTGAGTCCTGCCCCAGGGCAGGAAAACCCCATGCACCAAGACATGATAGGAGCTGGCTGGCTGGAAAGTAGCTTTGCAGAAAAGGACCTGGGGGTCTCATTGGGCAGCAAGATGATCATAAACCAGCAAAGCACTGCTGCAGTAAAGACCACCAATATCTCAGGCTGCATAAGGCAGAGTGTTACCAGCAAGTTGTGGGAGATGATCTTTCCCTTCTGCTCAATATTTGTGAGGCACATCTGGAGCACTGGGACCAGTTCCGGGCTCCCCAGGATAATAGAGAAAAAGGACTCATTGGGCTTAGTCTGGCAAAGGATCATGAAGATGATGAATGAACTGGAGAAGGGAGGTAAATAAGATGGTTCATCTTGGAGAAAAGATGGCTTAGAGTCATCTTATCTGCATCTATAAATAACTGATGGGGGAGTACAAAGAAGATTGAACCAGACCTGTCTTGTTGGCCCTCAGTGACAGGGCAGGAGGCAAAAGGCACAAATTCAGTTCCTTAAAAAGCTAAAATACAACTGAAACATTTGGCTGGGAGGATGGTGTAACATTGAAGCAGGCAGCCCAGAGTGGTCAGTGTCTCCATCCTTGATATACTCAAATCTGCCTGGATGCAACCTTGAACAACCTGTAGTTGTGATCTGCTGGAAGCTGGAGGAACAAAGAACCCAAGCTCCTGTCAGTCCCAGACTCACCAGAGTTCTGTAGATTCACAATTCTTCAGATAACTGATAAATAAATCAAGTTAAACTTGGCCCTTCGAAACAAAATTATAAAAATATCACCTCACTTGATATGAAAAATTCATGTACATCTAGGAATCAAGTCCAAAAAGCGCCTTCCATTATTAGATATTCAGAGATATCTACCAGATTTTGCAACACTTTCCTCCTCCAGATGAAGAAAGCATACAAATTGGCACTGTAAAATCTTCTTGTAAAACCAAATAATAAATTTTTTCTCATCATCAAATTGTTATGAACTACAACAAATAAGACAATAACTGGATATCCATAGCACAAGGGCAATTTCTAAATGCTCCTGCAATATGGTAAACAAATTGATGCTACCCTTGACTTTCTACTTTATTTTAATTTTATACACAGCACTTTCCTTTTCCGTATAATAGAAACTTAATTGCAAAAGGGGAAAAAATGGAATAATAAAAAAAAAACAATCCAAGCACCAGAACAAAACCAAAGTGTGATTTAATGCAGTTTAGTCACTTAAACGCTTCCAGCTAGTGCATTTGAAGAGGAATTTCTTGAAATACAATAGAATTACTTGAATAGGAATGAATCATGCATGCCAGCCCAGACTCACCTGCAGTGCAACACCCTCTCACTTAGCCCACAGTCAATGCCAGCATTTTAATTGTATTCTTTTTCTCAGATTTTTATAATTATTAGTAGCAATATTGCCCTATGAGAATGGTTACTCGGTGATCCTCTTGCCCTACAGTGTGTTGTCTCCCGTTGCCAGAGAAGAGGGACTTCAAGAGACAGAAATTTAATTCAGCCACAACAGAACACTTCCTCATGAGGGGATTTCTGGTTTGCCTCAATAATTGATATTTCCCATACAATGCACACATCTTTTTTTGTTGAAAAGGTTCCTTACAATCCTGTTAAGATATATTTTAGCTTTTCAAAAATGCAAGGATGTGAAATATAAGCTTAAGTAGTTGGCTTGATGCAATTCAATCCTTAGTACCTTAGAAGGTTCTGAGAAGGGAAAATGCAACTGTGGCATTTTTGTTGGAATATTTGAGGTGTTTGGTAAAATTGGTTTATATATTAATCAAGACCAAGGTTAACTAACTCTAATAATAACAAAACTATAGTATTAAATTATCATGTGTTGGTGAAAGCCTGAAAAGATATAAATCAGGAATTCATGTAGTCAGGATGGATGGATGGATGGATGGATGGATGGATGGATAGATAGAAAGAAAGAAAGATAGATAGAAAGCATAAGGTGGTTAGTAATGAAGAAAAGTTTGGGAAAGTAAACCAGATAAATATATGGTATAAAGGCAAATGGGAGATTTGTTCTTTAAAAATATTCTTATGATTTTCTCAGCATCATCCTTTCACCACATAGTATTATTTTGAATTTTGATAAAAATAACTGTGAATTTCTGGGATAGTATCAGTGTAGATGTGAAATTTAAGGGAAAGAATAAATATTCCATTGGGTCTAAATTCAATCTAATGTTTTAATTTTGAAAAAAAAAAAAAACAAACCTAGGTTTATTTAATTAAAAAACCCAACAATTGAAAGTAATTTTGATCAGTACTTTTTGGTCCAACCTGCTGGTGGTATGACAGTATGGATTTACATTTCCTTCCTCTGTTTCCACTCTTGCAAATGATCTCATTCCATACCAAAATTCTAGAACCAATGCTATTTGCCCAGTGAGTCTGAGATTTGAGCACTGGATGAGAAAAAATGAACTGATGGAAATCTTGTATATCTTAACAAACATGAAGGCCTTTCAGCTTACAGATGCCAAGATCTCAAGCCTAAAAAACATCCCTTTGTTTGCTATGGCTTCTTTCCAATACATAACAAGATCTCTTGCCTACATCCATAATTAATTGTCCTTCTGGACTACTGCGGCAGATGGGTGTATTAAATATCAACATAAAGCTCAATTCATATCACCAGAATTGTGATGCTTATTAGAGAAGATTAAAATTCAGGATAGTAACAACAAATACCGTTCCGCATTTTCTGTTTGTGTCTGACTTGAGATTTGGGATCTGGTTTACAAGTACTTACCTGGACATAGATTTAGCTGAATGGCAGCGCAGGTAACACTGACAAAGCTTTGTCACACCTGTAAGAGGGTTTGGCAGAGGCTGCTGAAGCTGTTGTGGTTGCATATGTTTGCTTTGCACAATATTAGATGTATGCCAGAAAAACTGCTCTGCTCAGAGAGCTAGTCCCTGAATTAACAACCAGGATTATTTCTGGAACTGCAAACAGCTCAAAAGCAGAATTACTGGGTAAGACCAAGATTCACAAGTTGCTGATGAAATCACTCAGTGGGCATGAGAGCAGACAAGGCTGGTTCTGTCCCTGTACTGGTCTGTTGCAGTGCGCAATACTTGAGACACCCACAATTTCCTCCACACACCAGAACTCCCAAATCCCCACTCAAATCCATAACAGGACAGGATCACCTCTCTGGCACAGTGTATAATTAGCCCTGTACGAGGGCAGGAAAGTTCAACGTGCTCAACACTTCTGTCATGGGTAGCAATGCATGTTATTATTTCACAATGGAAAGCTCTTACTCCAGAGATGGAAATCAAACCCATACAGTCCTTCCCAGAGCGTTCTGCAACCAGCAGCCTGTATTTGTGAGATACCCATGGCTACAGCAAATGTTCAAGTGGCGTACAGCAGAATGGCTGCTCTCTGTCACAGAAATGAATAAATAAATAAATGAGAAAAAAACACAGTAGCTCAAGAGGGTGATTTCGAAAAGCAGAGTGGTAAGCAGAAAAATGAGAGAAGCGCAAGTCGGGTCCTTCACAGATCAGCAAGGACATATAGCACAGACCCTTTGTCCCCTTCTTTGGCATCTGCCCGTTCTAACCACCCCATGGGCACAGCCAGCCTCTCAGAACCCAGCACTTCTACACATCCTTAGAGACTAGCTTATGATTTCATTTTGGTCTCAACTAAACTGAATGTCACACACTTATCTTAAATTCTATAATAAAACTTATCACGAACACCAAACAACTGCAGCCTTTTGATCTGCTCCATTCAGAGTCTGGTAACTTCTTCAGAGCATAAACCAAATTATGGACTGAAAACACTCCTTAAAAATCCTTTCAGTTCGCAAGTGGAAAGGGTCCTAACTCAGGCAATACCTATAAAACATCCTTAAATGTCAATTAATGTCTTTATGAGGGAATGAAGTAATAAAGCTACTGGCTGGTCTGTAACTCATCAGAAACTAATCAGAAAGTTAGGAAAAGTGCTTTTGGATAAGTTCAGGAAACAAATGGCTATTTCCTAGCAA
This sequence comes from Piaya cayana, assembly GCA_013389865.1. Lineage (NCBI taxonomy): Eukaryota > Metazoa > Chordata > Aves > Cuculiformes > Coccyzidae > Piaya > Piaya cayana. The sequence goes on from WAAB01000755.1 coordinate 17,860, forward strand.
TTGATGATATTCTATCTGTTGTCCATTTCTTTTACCTTATTCATCTCTTGCCAAGTCAACCAGATTTTTGGTGGGCTATACTTGCTGCCATCTGCACTGACCTCTCAGACTATAGAGCTGCTCCTGCCTTGGGGCTCCTGCAAGTCCCTGGCAGTCCCATACACTTTCCTATGTTTTGATAAACACTTAACAACTTCAGTTCAAACAACTCTCTTCAATAAGCAAAATGCATTATATTTTCCAGATGAATCAAAAAACCCCACTTGTCCTGTCCCCTGTCACTTGGAAGAAGAGGCCAGCTCCCTCCTCTCTACAACCTCCCTTCAGGTAGTTGTAGAGAGCAATGAGGTCTCCTCTCAGCCTCCTCTTCTCCAGGCTAAACAACCCCAGCTCTCTCAGCTGTTCCTCGTGAGGCCTGTTCTTCAGCCCCCCCAGCTTCATTGCTCTTCTCTGGACTCGCTCCAGAGCCTCAACAT
>WAAB01000756.1:3860-14801 GCA_013389865.1 Piaya cayana
TGCCCAAGGCCTCATCCAACCTGGTCTTCTGTTTCTCTTATGTTTCTTTTCTTTGTTTGTTTTTAAACTTTGGTGTTTTTTTTTTTCCTCATCAGTCTTGTGGGACCATCTCTAATGTTCCAGGTGGGTGTTTGCCATCATGTAAGCCATTTGGGTCAGTTTGTACAATACTAGTAACAGAGGCCATGTGCATGATTCACTATTGTTCTGGTAATTAGTTCATTATGTCACAAATAAAAACTGTGTTTCAGCATCACCCTCACTAATAAAGGGATAAAAATGTGTGTTTATCTCATAGAAGCATTCTCAAGATCAGTTAACTGCTTTTAAATTCTAAAACTGAACCCAAAGTCTAGAGAAATGCAAATAACATTAGCTTATTATCGTTACTGACACAGAACTGAAAGGAATTCTCCTGGCTCAGTTTCAAAAACTTGTTTACGCACCAGACTTCAGTCTCTTGTGAGTATGAATATGGCCACTTTTATTTCCCACTTTTTTTGCCTTACTGTCAGTATGATCCCTCACTGCATTACTAGTCTTTTTGTAAAGATCCATTTACTGTTTCTGTGATTTTTTTTTCTAGACTTTAATTATGTGCATTTATTTCTTTACAGATTTTTCAATAAGAAAAATGGAATTACACTTAGAAGCAATATGACTTTGACATACCAGAAAGTATCAGTGTAATTGCTATAGGGCTTCTTTTCTCCAATTTTTCTTGTCTTTTTAACTGTTTACTAAAAGACCTCAACAGATCGAGAGGCTTCAAATAAAGAAAGTAGTAATAATGTTAGACTTCAGTTACCTGCACATAAATTTATATTTATCATACAGATGATCATGCAGTCAGCATATATACATGTACACACCACCGCTTTTTGGAGTGAAGACTCATAACAGAGGGTGAATCCGTTTGAAGAACACAGGCCTCGTACATGATATGGTGTGTGAGACTGACTCTAATATTGATCACTTTCTTTTCAAATATGACATATTTAAGAAGAAAAAAGGAAAGAATATCCTAGAAATTTTTATACAAGAACTCAAAATTGCTGTTGGTTCTACCACATAACCTATTTTTGAAATCAACTCCAGTACCAAAGGAATACCAGTTCATAAATATCACATCAATCCATAAAACAATCTGAGAGATATCCAAAAACTCTCTGTATCATGAGAAACATTGATTGCCATGTCAGCACTTCTGGTTTTTTCCCCCATAACTGCAGTTACAGGGCAGTGAGCTGCTGCAGAAATAATTTTCTTGTCTTACTGAGTAATATAAAGTGGAAAATATAATATTGAATATAAAGGTTCTATTGGAATTACAACAAAGCTGTTATTTCACACTATTTCTTTTTCATTCTTCCCAAAAATGTTTGTGGGTTTTATCCTCTAAGGAATATATTAGGAAACACATTTAACAGGCACTACCATGACTGTACAGTTATTTCACTAGGTACGTGATGGACCATCAGAAAGGCTTTGCAAGCAATTTGGGTCTGTGTCGCCAGTGACTATCATTGAAAAACTTCCTAGAGTACAATATGGTTTTAACTATCATCAGAAAGCTTTGGTTTGAAGAATGTTGGTCTGAAAAATGTTAGTCTGAAAAATGCTAATCTACTCAAACTTTTTCTATATGGTTACTCCTTCTGATTTAAAATTTTTCAGATACTGAACTGTACCAGTAGAGGAATGAAGAACAGGTGACTGGAAATTGCTCCAAGTCAAAGTGAATGCTGAGGAATCTGTCTTTAAAGGGTTCACAACATTACTACAGCTTCTATGGAAGCACATACATTCATGTATACAGTGAATCGATTCAATCAACAGCTGAGAAGACTTTTTGTAAATGAAGCTTTGCCTCTGCAACCAGTACTTGATACTTCCTATGTGCACTACTAAAGAAAAAAAAGAATGGAACACCTGGATTTATTTTTTTACACATCTCTCCTCCAGCCAAAGCTTGTATTGATCTCTTGAAAATATTTAGAAGATGTAAACCTGTCAGCATCGTTGGCATCTCAGAACTGATAGACAGGTAAACCCACAGTATAATTCAACTTCTCTGAAAAGGCTCCTGCATGCTTCAACATGAGTATGCTGTAGGAGAAAATGGAAGGAAAATAGATATAAAAAGGCTGATGAAAGTAGATGAAAAGATTGCATTGAAGAAATTACTGGGAGTTCCTGAGTCATACTGAAATAATTGCTTGTTGTGAACAACTAAGACTTTAAATAAATTCTTCTTAAGATGTTATCCCTACATTTGGCCAGAACCTGTTGACTGAAAGGTTTTAATAAATACTAACAAGCCTGACTTAATCACAGACATAACATTCAAGATGAATATTTGTTACTCAATACAAATTATTTAAAGAGAGGGGGAAACAACAAAATTCTTATTAAATCAGACTCTTTTGTTATAACAGTGGGAACTTTTAAATTAATATAGCAGTTTACATTTCTAGTTTCATGTTGCCTTTTTTCCAAACTACAAAGAAAGATCATATATCTTTCCTGTTGAGTAATCAAAGATTATGCAAAGAAATAACTCTTTTATTTTCAGTTGTATAATCAGCTCTCTAGCACACTTATTTTCAGGGGTAATTTGCAATCTTAAACTATAGCTAAATTCATATTTTAGAATCAGAATCAAGCTTTCCTGTACATCTGTGGCAAATTCTGCATGACTTCATGATATTCTGAATTTTCTAAAGAATAGTTCTTCTCTTTTGCGTTGAACATTTGGAAATAAAATGTGTTGAGAAGGATAATATGAGATAGGATGTTTACACATAGAAAGTTATTTCAAATTAAAACATATAGACGAATGAATTCTAATGTTGCTTGTTTCCTAAGAATGTAGGACCTTTTGAGCCCAGTTGAGGTCGGACTGAAATAAGAAGCCTACATGTTAACAAACCTGTAACCATGTACAGATGCTCCCCGAGAAATGTATTTCAAGCTGGTGAAGGGGCTGGAGAACAAGTCTTATGAGGAGCGACTGAGAGAGCTGGGGTTGTTTAGCCTGGAGAAGAGGAGGATGAGGGGAGACCTCATTGCTCTCTACAACTACCTGAAAGGAAGTTGTGGATAGTAGGGTGCTGGCCTCTTCTCCCGAGTGACAGGGAACAGGACAAGAGGGAATGGCCTCAATCTCCACCAGGGGGGGTTCAGGTTGGACATCAGGAAAAAAGTTTTCGCAGAAAGGGTCATTGGGCACTGGAATGGGCTGCCCAGTGAAGTGGTTGAGTCACCTTCCCTGGAGATCTTTAAGGGACGGGTGGACAAGGTACTGAGGGGCATGGTTTAGTGTTTGATAGGAATGGTTGGACTCAATGATCCAGTGGGTCTTTTCCAACCTGGTGATTCTATGATTCTATGATTCAAATTCCCTGCTGCTAAAAGTGGAGGCTTGCCTAATGTAAGCGAGTCTTATTTGTGCTCCTGTGTAGGCTCTACTCACTCTAGTCAAGTGCTCTGTGCTGCACATACTGCAGCATCTATCAGGACTAGATATGATAGATGAAGAATGTTGATGAATTCAAGTCCAGTAATTTGTGTGTATCTAGTTGATATACTTTATCTCTCTTCCCTTGAGCAAATGTCTCAAGGACCGAAGACATCTGTTGTGATGGATATTTCATGGGAAATGCCAGTCCCAACCAGTGAGTTATTTTCTATATGCAAATTGGTTTTGGAATGGCACAAAATGCACTTATGCAAACTAATTTTTTTCAGTGAAAACATCATGATCTTACCAATTCAGTAAAGGGTTCAGTAATTCTCTCTTTTGGCCATGTATAGGTAAACAAAACAAACATGGTTAAAAAGCTTTAGTATCAAATAACTACAATGTCATATTTGACAGGTGAACAACTTATGGAAAAGGAAATCTTTTGAAATCACAGTTTAAAGCAATTAATATTTACTTACATTTTTATTTTTATTGGAAGTTTTTTTTACGTTAAACATTTATACTGTGCCATTAAGAAAATAATTGAGAATTATTGCCAACCTTAAGTAATCATTATGCAGTTACCATTGTTGTACTTAGTATGTTCAGTAATTTTACTGTTTTATCCCAGTTTTATGTTTCTATTAGAAAAATAGTGGGCAACTACAAGTGACATTATTGTAAGTAAAAAGCCAAGGGCAGCTCTTTCAGCTACCATAAATCAGAGAAAGATACAATTAACACAGAGTTCTAAATGCTAAATGCATTTTGTGGTCAGGTTTGTTCCCTCCTCAAAAAGACTTGAATTTCAGTCTGAGTAGGTTCTTCAGGATAGTGTATTATTGCATAGGGAGTAACAGTCAAATTGTAAAGAGGGGAAATTTGTACAGTAAGTCATTTATCTTTGACATTTTCTACTAGCCTGGATTTTTATAGCAAGGTTGCAAATCAAATAGCAGAGAAATGAACTGCAGAACTACTACAAATCTGAGATCATGAATATTCATTGGTTCAATTAGCGAATGAATATTGAAATGAAAGCTTGTTAAGTTTTAGTGACAGTTTTGCAGCTGTCTTCCATATTTGTACTGTAGTATGTAATCAAACTCTAAATGAATTCTTTGTCTTGATGATATTTTTGTATTATACTGTTGTCATCCTTAATGTTTCATGTATGGTCCTCTGTGAAACATGATTTAAGACCTCCATTCTTATCAAATGAAACAGCTCCTTTATTAAACTGTTATGAAAATGTTTTACATATCTATTTAAGATTCTTAATCTTTGGTGATATGATCCTGGATGAGTTCCCAATTTGAATCTCTCTCCAATTTGGAGAGAAGGATATTGTGGGGGACCATGTCAAATGCTTTCCAGAAATCCTGATAGTTTACATCCATTTTTTTTTTTTCTCCCGTGTCCACTGATGTGGTCACCCCACCACAGAAAGCCAGTCCACTGATTGGGTCACCTCATCATAGATTGGTCAGGCAGGACTTGCCCTTGGCAAAGCCATGCTGGTTGTCTTGAATCACCTCCTTGTCCTCCATGAGCATCTAGGAAGATCTGTTCCATGATCTTTCCAGGCACAGTGGTGAGGCTGACAGATTGTTAGTTCCNGAGTAGAGCAGTTTCCAGTGGAGACTGAGGCAAAAATGTTGTTGAAAACCTCAGCCTTCTCCTCACCTGTTGATATGAGGTCACAAATTTCGTTCATCACGGGAGTATACTTCTCTAACCTGCCTTTACTGTTTGACTACATGCCTTTGCAAAAGTTCCTCTCCATCTTTCTTGTAGGCCCCCTTCAAGTACTGGAAGGCTGCTATAAGGTCTCCCCAAAGCCTTCTCTTTGCCAGGATGAACAACTCCGATACTTTCAGCCTGTCCTCAGCAGAGGTGCACCAGCCCTCTGATCATTGTCATGGTCCTCCTCTGGACTGGTTCCAACACATTCACATCCTTCTTATGTTGGGGATTCCAGAACTGGGCACAGTACTCCATGTAGGGTCTCATGAAAGCAGTGTAGAGGGGGAGGATCACCTCCCTTGACCTGCTGACTTCACTTCTTTTTGTGAAGCCCAGGATATGGTTGGACTTCAGGGCTGTGAGTGCACATTGCCAGCTCGTGTCAAATTTTTCATCAGTCAGCACACCCAAGCTCTTCTCTGTAGGGTTGCTCTCAATCACTTCCTCCCCTATCCTGTACTAAAATAGTGAATTGCCCCAACTCAGGATTGCCCCAACTTATGAGGTTCACACTGGCCCACTTCTCCAGTTTGTCCAGGTCCCTCCAGATGACATCCCATCCTTCTGGTGTGACAACTGTACCACTCAGCTTGGTGTCATCTGCAAACTTGCTGAAGGTGCACTCAATCTCACTGTCTATACCATCAATAAAAATACTAAACAGCACTGGTCCCAGTATGGATCCCTGAGGGGCACCACTTGCCACAGATCTCCATCTGGTCATAAAGCTGTTGACCACTACATTTGAATGCAATCATCCAACCAGTTCCTTATCCATCAAGCAGTCCACCTATCAAATCCATATCTCTCCAATTTAGAGAGAAGGATGTTGTAGGGCACTATGCCAAAGACTTTACAGAAGTCCAGACAGATTACAACCCTTGCTTTTCCTGCTGATATGGCCACATCATTAATTAAATGCTTAATTAACAATAAGGTGAATATACAGTTAGAGCTTAGGCTCATGGGAACAGCAGCAGGCATCTCCTTTTAGCTTCTGGTTGTGATGAACATGCTGTGGGACAGGAGTCTGAAAAAATGTTGTTTTTCCTGCCCTTACAGTCAACAGTTGTAAGCCTTAGCTTATGTTATGCTGTGTTTATCTACTACCCCCAACTCGGCACACATTTTTCTTATGTCGTATTTTAGAGGCTAGCACCTTACAGAATGTGTGGGAGAAGGGCAAAAACCATTTCAGATAACTACATTCATCCATCAATACCGAAGTTAAGATGACCTACAAAATAATATCATTATTCCAGGAGCAGTGTTAAAGTAAGTAGCTAACTTAATCAAATGCCTGCTACCAGTACTTACTCTGAAATACATGAGGAAAATAAAGAATTCTGCTAGCTCTGGTAACAAAAAAAACCAAGCAACCAAAAAAAAAAAGATACCTTCAGTTTCTGCTGTGCCAGAGTGTGCCATACTACCAGCATCTTGAGTATTGTTTGATGTTGAGGTCTTCACATCTTGGGAAGCACATGAGATTAGAAAGGTTACAAAGGGAAGTCAAATGATTTAGTTTATGGGAGAGAAATTAGAAGGAAAATATGTAAATCTGAACTGAAGAAAGCTGATGGGAAATATTGATGATGGCTGCAAAATCTTGAAGGTTGTGGATAAAGTGGATACATAACTGTTCCTGATTGAATTCTACAGTGCACTAATGAAAACTAGTAGGAGATTGGTTTAAAACTGATGAAAGAAAATGCTCTTTTACACAGTTGGTAAATTACAGCAAAGGATCTTATGAAAGCAGGCAGTGCAAAAAGAGTTTGGGGAAATTTGTGGCAATTAGGTTTATAAACATGTATTAATAATGGCAACGGTCATGGGTGTATTTTCAAACAGCATTTTCTAGTATTGCAACAGAATGTTCACCTAGGTAAAACATTGCTCAGAGTCAGTGGTTTTAGCCCTTATGGTTCTCTGAGTATCTTTTTGATTATTCATTTAATTTCATTTCCCATCCTTTTCTTTGTAAGGTTTACCTTGCAGTTTGATGCTAATCTCAGTCAAAAAATAATGAAAAATACTGATCTTTATAAAGAGAATAAAATTAACTGATGTAATGGGTATTTTGCGGGGTTTTCAACAAAACCATGAATTCATCAGAAGATCCATGAGAAGAAAGATAATTTCAGCTGCCTCATGACTGTGAATTATAACTAAATTACAGATGATCCTAAGCTAAGTTTTTTACGTCCTGTTAAGAATCTATGACAAGAGGCACATAGTTGTCTATGCCTTTCATTAGCTAAATACATGGGCAGTTTGATGTGTACCTTTTGAGGGCGTGCCTGAAAAGGCATGACACCTCTTGATAATTAGGCTCCCCTGCAGTGCAAGTTACATCTTCTCAGATAATAGATTTATTATTGTTGGGAGTTTTGCATCTAAGAAAAGCACTTTCTCCTGAGATGGACAGATGGATGGATAAATTAAAAAAAAATAAGAGAAAGAGAGAGAAATATTTGAGACAAACTGTACCAAGTGAAGCATATGAATTCATAGAGTGTTGGTGTTGAATTTTCTTCTGTCTGACTGCCTCCTCATTTATGATTTTCATGGAGAGATGACATTTAACAAGACATCAAGATTAATGCCATGGATATTGCAGCATGTTTAACTGAGTCAAAATAACTCCTGAAGTAAGTGATTCTATTTTACAAAACAAATTTGAGAATACATTTCTTCCATATATCACATATCAAATATCATGTTTGAGAATCATTTATTTACTTTATAATTTTAAGTCATACTGAAAAAAATTATATTCCTCTGTTGCCAAATAAACTTCAAGGAAAGTTTAAGAGATAAAAACAATCTGGTATATACACTTGAATATCCATCTCCAAAACTCATCATTCACTAGCTTAGTATGAAGACACTTAGTACAGACACTTGGAAACTGTTCCATACAGCAGAGGGCAGCAGTCGTAAAAAGGCATATCAAGTAGGTGATTGCAGTATGTCTACTTTTATCATCTCTAATATAATGTAGCTCTAATGTGAAAATAAAAAAAAAAACACCAAACACTATGTCTGCGGTTTTCCTGCATGTAGATATTAATAAAAAGCTGCTTCTAGCCCTTGTTTTAAGTAGAATGTGCAGGAACAAAATATCTTTGAGATTTTGTTCCTTCATCAAATATATTTGAAAGTGGAAAATTTGTTAAAGACTTAGAATAATGGAAGGAGTAGAGGAATTCATACAGAGATGGGGAGGGATTTAACTGTGAAAATGTGTGTGATGGTACATGTGTCTAAAACAGAGGATCTCTTCAGGCTCTCTCAAACTGTCAAGGAAGTTATCATAAATATAATCACAGAGGCTAAAGCCCAATTCCTGTCATTCAGATGTTTATTCTAGAACAGGACAGAATAACTGAAAAGAAAGGGTTTTTTTAAAAAAAAAAATCAGATGGAAGAGCATTAGTGGGCTTCGTGCATATGTTAAAAAGCTTCTGTGGAACTATGTATTAGCTTTTATGGAAACCATTCAGGTCAAAGACCAAAGACTTGTAGGCACATAGAGGGTGTTAATTTTACTGTGAATTTTGTAAGTTTTTTAAAGAATTGATCAATCAACATACAGCCACACATTTGCATTCTGAAAGATTCAACGCAGTTTTATAGATGTATTAAAGAAGAGATAATATAAAGGAACATGCCAAAAGGGAACATGGTGTTTTTTTCCCCTTTCTCATGCACACATACTTCTCTCTTTCAAAATTACAGTAAAGATCATCTTTTGTAGGTGTAGCTCAGATGTTTTTTCTGCGGTGAGAGAGTAAACTGGATTTAATACATACCCAGTTAGAACAGTGTGCAGACAGTCAATATGCCTGTGTTGTTTATTGCCTTAATTGACAAGATTTGCTTTTAGAAAAGTTCAGTGTCACTCAATAGGGGACATAGAAACAATACAAAGAGAGTCATCACTCAGAAGATCTGGAGGAAATCCAGTACATTGGATGTTTCCATTCCCCAGATTTTCATCTGAAGTTACATACAGACTCACACTTCCCATTTCTTCACTTTGCCACTGGTTTATGCAGAATCTGAGTTTTCTTACTCTTACATAAATTTGCCTCATCTGAGTTTTCTTACTCTTACATAAATTTGCCTCACCTTTCTCTTTATTTCTTTTCAGAATTTTTGCAAGAAATGAATATTTGAAATAAGATTCTAGTTAGAAAACCTACAAACCTCCTTGATGAGAGTTAATTTAAAAATTACCTCAATGCCCTGACACACTGCATACTAATTCACTTAGGCTTTCTTTTTCAAGCTTATGAGTGCCAGCCATTGATTTGTCCTTTTTGGCTACTTTGGACCTTACACTAGGCTGCAGATTGTATCTTCTTTACTGTAAGAAACTCTGTCTAATTGCTAATAAATACTTTAAACACACTTTAAATTCATCTAAGTAAATTGTGAAAAGTAGTATTGCACTTTATATGTATGATTTTCCAAACCATGTATGTTTATGTGTGTATGTTTAAAAAGGGCTGTGGGGAAACGAGGGATTATGATAAATTTTCTTCTTGAATATGTCAAAACCATTTCCAAGTGTACAGAAAGAAGTGTGGGAGCAAGGACTGCAGCAAGAGTTAACCCACAGTAGGGTTGTTTAGTATCATATTAAGCAGACAATTTGCTTGAATTACCATAGACGCTCAGTTCCAGGAAAATTTCTGCCTCTGGTGTTTACAAGCTACTCACATTGAGCACTTAGGGATAAATCCCCAGCATGCCTGAGAGCTTACTCAGCTGCTAAATCAAAGTACAAGCACTTGCTCAGCAGAGAGTTAGCATGGACTGCTATTCAGGACTACCTGAATAGTTACTGGTGTTAGAACTAATAAGAATTTGCTTCATAAATATAACTTCAACCTTTATATTTTTCAATCTTCTCTTGGTTTTGTTGTTGCAGGTGATTTTCTTGTCCTCATCTGTACACATGAGACATGAGAAGTGAAGAAGTTAAAAGCCTTTATGTTTTTAATATACCATTGAAGGAATTTGTTCAGCACAGGTAAAGGCTTGAAAAGACTTTACAGAGGAGTAATATATACCAAATTGTTGCTGTGTTTCAGATTGCTCTATTTTGCTTTTTAAGTCATAACACACTTACTTGGATGGACTTCTAACTCTTTCTTATCATACACTTTTAGACTTTTTGCTAGATTTAAGCTGAGCATATTATCTCTAGAGTTATGTTTTGGAGGTAGCATTTCAGAATTTCCTAAAATTATAGTTACCACAGACTCATCTAAACCCTTATAGCCTAATTCTAAATTAAAGGTCACTGTGACTGATAGAGATAGATTGGTCATTGAACTAAAAGTTGATGTCTACAGGTATCTGTTCATTTCTTAATTTCATATAGGTGTATGTATATATGAATTGTTCTAAACAAAATATACATGACTGATAGTTTAAAAAGGCTATTTCCTTAAAGGTGAAAATAATGATAAGCAAAACTTGACGGGTGAAAGTTTTTAAAAATGAAATAAGAATGATTATTAGCAACTAAGAATGTCTTATTAAACAGGAAAAGCACAAATTCTACACTCATTAAGGAAGGCAAAATTATCTTAAAAAGAAATTTTAAAGAGAAGACACAATAAAAAGAAAAACCTCCTTTTTTTAAAAAATGCTCTCCTTCCCTCTATAAATTTTCTGACAATAATTTTCTAATTTCATTGAATCATAGAATA
>WAAB01000762.1:0-23661 GCA_013389865.1 Piaya cayana
AGAAGAGTAAAAAAAAAAACTTTTACATAATCAAAGACTGCAAAATCTCATGGCAAAATTCCTGCTGTAAGCTGGACTTCCAAAATTTCCAGGCTAAGTACCCCTGCATCATGTCCAGGTAGAGTGGATCCAAGTTCCTGGAACTGTGCAGGTAACATTGGGGGTGGTACCTGGCTTCTCCAACACATGGTGCCTACACATTTTGTAGGTAGCTCTGCCTAAAAGCAAACCATCTCTGCACTGCTAAAAATGCCTTGTTTCCTGCAGCCTTTGATCTTATGCTGCAGTGGCTGTCAGCAAAACTCAGTGAAGATTACAAAGTAAATCTACCCTGTTATTGGCCAAATTCCTGCTTCTGCAGGATGCTATCCAGGTCTGCAGTGGCACCTCACAGTTTATAATTAACAAAGATTAACTGGGCTGTGAACAAAAGGCTGATGATACTACTCTAGCCAAGTGGAGGGAGCCGCTTAGTATATGTGCTAGGAAAGCTACAACATAAATAACACTATATACGAGGCTAATAATGGAAAATTGCTGGGGAATTCACATTGAGTTACCATAGACTTTTATGAACTACCAGTCTTTTCTGAAATCTGTCTCTCATACTGAACTGTTTCTGTGTTACAAATCCTACTCTCTGTGAGGGTCTGCCAGTACGGAAGAGGGACAAAATTTCTTTTACGGGAAGTATAAAATGAAAATAGGAGACAATGAATGTTGCATTTTGGTGATTTAATATTTACTTTTTACTAGTCTTGTTCCAAATTCTCATAGGACATATCTATAATCAAATCGGTGGATTAGCAATCTGCTTTTTTTTTTTGAGAGTAAATGTCTAAATTGATGCAAGATGACCTTGCTTCCTTTAGGGGTAAGTGGATGAAATGTAATGGCCTGCGATCTTCAGAAGGTCTGACACGATGATTGAATGGTTGCTGCTATTCTTAAGTTCTGTCACTGTAAATGAAATTATTGTTTGTCCATAGTGTGTGTATATTGGATCATTTCAGCCACTAAAGTAGGGAAGCTTGAATATATCTTTGATAACTTATCTTTCTGCTTCATGATGCATTAAAGCTTCTGCTCTGACATTAATTTAGTAACAACAAAATGGTCTAATTTTATTTTTTTATCATTTGAGGAGGGGACATACAGTGCAGAAGTAATGAGTCACCTCCAAACCTATAGCTTATGAGTTTGCATGGGCAGATGGTACATGAAACAACCAGTGGGACACAATCAAAGATGAGGTGGTGGGAATCCCCAGTGAGTAAGCTTCAAACAGCTAAGAGTAGCTCATTTTGAGGCTGTTTAAAGCCTAAGAAAGCATGGTGCCACTTGGGAACGAAGTCAGGTGTTATGCAAGAAGAAACTCCTCATGCCTTTGGAACAAGATCTTCGGTATGTGCTCAAATACACTGTTGTGTTAGTTGAAAATACTGCAAGGAATAGGAAAAATGGGCAAAAGCTGCCCTGGGGCAAAGCTACAGTGTAATTACTGCCTAGGTACATTTAATACTCAGTACACACAGTAAACACGCAGGCAGACAGGCTGATTGAAAGTGAAGATTTTACAAAAGACTCCCTGCAGATGCCAGCACACACATTCCTTGTGAAGACCACAACAGCAGGGAAGTACACACAAGCCCACAGGCCTGGCGGAGCCACCAAATCACTTGTCTCTACTGCGCTTCAGCTGCTTCCGTATTCTAGAACGTATGAGCACACGTATATCTATAATGTACAGCTCTCAAGTGAAAGACCAGAGGGCCTGATTCTTGCTTCTACAAATGCTACTTCCTGGGTGAGATTTTCACAGGGCTCAGTCAAAGTACAAACAAGCATTGCCTGACTACCAAAACCTTTAGATGTTGCCAGTAGAACACTGCTAGTGATTACACAGTATTTATCCAGTGATATATTATGCAGCATTTGAGTTTATTTCCCAAAAAGGAATTTGTACTAGGAACCTGAAGTCAAAGATTTCAGTAAATAAAGTCCTCTCACACCCTTATTGCATCAATTTGTGACAGTGCCCTCCTGCGGCCAGAAAACGTGTGTGTGGAAAGTTTGGGTGTCCTTTCCTACCTAGTGCAGGTCTTATCTTGCCTGGTGGGTGAAAAGATGTACTGCTTGTTTTTAGACAAGTTGCTTCATTCTGCAGTTTCTCAGCTGCTCCATCTGCAAAATGAGGATAATAAGAATTGCATCTCTTAAAGAATCAGACTGCCACTCATGAAAGCTTTTGCTGTGCTTGGGATATTCAGTTTGTGCTTGCGAAAGAAGTGAAAAAGATTTATTATTAAAGTGATTACAGTGTTGATATGCTTGTGATGATTTCCCTGCAGGCATGCAAATATACTAAAGGCCAAATTAAATTCTCATTTGGACTTGTACAAATTCCCTGCACCTCCAGTGATACAGACAAGGTTACTCCAGCTGAGCATGTGGCAGACTCTGGTTCCACAGCAACTCAGTTTAGACATTTACGTGTAATAATTGAAGGCAGAGAGGTATAATTTGCCTTATAAGGAACTTTGAATATCATCAGTCACTCTTCCCGACAGAATAGTGCTATAACAGAGGAAACGTGCTATATGGGGACACTGCAATACCATTTCCTTGGTGCTAGAACCCTGGGAATAAATAGCTCTAAAGAGGGGCTGATTAAGTGGCAAAGTAATTCTCTGGCAAAGCAATTTCCCTGCAGCTCCTCATGAAAGCTGACATTACCTATCCCTGGAAGATCCCAAGATGCAGAGCAGGGATGGAAATATTTACCTTCTCAAGAAAGAGAAATCAGTCCTCAAAGTACACTGTGCTTTCATGTACAAATAGGGTGAAACCAGTCAGTTGGCTGGTCCAAGAGGAATGACCACTGTGTTGTGGACAGAAACTGGTGAGAAAAAAAAATAACAGAAAGATGAACAAGCACAAATCAGGTACTGAGACTACATCTCTTAAAATATGAAGTGTGTGCAATGGTACCAGGCACAGAAAAGACATGGTATGGTTACTGCCTGCCTGAGCGATGCATGTAGATACAGTTGTCTTGAGAAGTGCTGGTACAGCAGGCTCAGAGCATACTGATGATTCAATCTCTGAAAAAATTTGAAATGGCAGTCACGCCTCTGAAGGCGCACAAAGTCCTTATCTCCTTTTTAAAGCAAAGAAGCTACTGCACCAACAGGAAAATAGAGGGAATGCTGGAAGGCTTCACAGCAATGCATTTCAATGAAAAGCTCCTCTTGGCTAACAATCCTAGAGCGAAACACTCCCAGTGCTTTTGCCAAAGATCCTTGAAATGCTCTGATAATGGTTGACAGGGAGAAAATAATCACAACTACAAAGCAGAGGAAAGTTTTTGCTGCCTTACCTTTGCAGCATTGGTTACAGCTTTGGAAGAGACTTGGACTACCAGGGAACTTCAGGAAGACAAATCTTTATCAGACGTATGGCTGCTGGACCAAGGGAAGCAAGTAGTCCACAGTATGCCAACTGCTTTACTTTATTTTTGCCTTTAACTACATCTTGGCTTTTTCATATGGCTTTAAATGCCATTTAGCAAAATTAGTCAATAATAGTTTGAAAGGAAATGTTGCCAATTGATTTGGAAAGAGAAGGTCTCTCACAAAAGCCAGTCTGTTTCATTAAGAGGAAGCAAACAGAAAAGGGAACTCCCACCTACCTCTGTACAATTTCTGTCTCCTATCATACACCAGCAAGGCAATCTAGATTTTGCCACTAATGTTAAAGGAAAAAAGAACCTGAAGTAAAGAAGGAAAAGTCCAACTAGGTCAACAAAGTCCCTGGTGGGTGGTGACAGGGTATCTGAGAGCTGGTATGCAAAGCGGACATAGAAATGCTTGAAAGGATTCTATTTTATGTCACATGAAAAGACTGCACTGCTTCTGTTGCTATATAAGACAGGCAATAAACTGTATTTGAACTGGTAGAAGAGGAATGAGATGACCCACATTTCAAAGCTGGAACCTGGTGGGTTATTATTATTTATGATTCATAAAGCATATGCAGTGCACCAAAAGAAAGGGAGACGTACTTACTGCCCAGAGAAGCCTCCAGTATGAACCTTGGGAAAAAACACTCTATAATGCACAGGGCTAACTCCTAGGGCTTTTTTTGTAATTACAGTGTAATGAAGAGACTTGTTCTTCTTTCAGTCAGAATACTGAGATCTGCTTTCCTATCTCTACAGCAGGTGGTTCACATCTTGGGGGAATGCAACAGCTGTATTCTTCATGAACTGAAAAAACAACCCTTTAGGTACTCCTGACTTTCCACTTTTACTTGCTGGTTTTAGTTCCTTCCCCACTCTTGCGCATTTCTGCATTTTCTCACTTTCTCCTCTACAGAGCTGTTGCTGCCATCTCTTCTTTTTGTTTCTCTTTCCTCAGTTTTACAATCTCACTTTTTAATTCATGAGCTTTCTACGGAGTCTCACACTCACATTTTACCTCTAATTGTTCAATCACTTCCTTTCTTGAGTTGTTCTTCCTCTTTGCCTCTTCTTGCTCCTCATCCCTTTCTGCCTCTCCTCCTTCCACTCATCTCAGCCAACACTTTTGCTCTCATCAACCCCATTCCTTCTACCAACCAGCACATCGTCCAGCAGATCCTCCAAACCAGTGGCTTTCTCTTTGCCCTTCCTTCAGGAACCGAGCTCCATATACACCCCTCCACTGGGCACCTCTTCCTGAGCAGCACCTTCCTTCTGTCTCTCCTGCTTCTGTATCATCCCCCTCCATCTCACCTGGTCTCCCTTTACAGGACATGGTCTACAAGTAGGTTTCTATCCAACATTGCAGCTCCTTGCCCCAGACCAGGTACACCCAGAGTTTCAGAGTTCTGCGGGAAGCCCTCCTGAGCACATCATTGACCTTTCCAAGGTCCCCAGCCATGATCCCCGAAAGTCTCCAAAAGCCCTTGTGGTCCCTGAACGTCTGTCAACCCCCCCACTCTTCTCAGGCTCCTAATGTCCCTCCTGGCCACTGAGCCCCAAACCCACTGCTACCACATAGTTGGATTGGCAGATGGGGTAAGGACAGGTGGTTGGGAAGCTGTATGAAAAGGGCTCGTAGCTTTTCATGCTCTGTTTTATTTCACAGAATCATAGAATAGTTTGGGTTGGAAAGGACCTTAAAGATAATCTAGTTCCACCACCCGTGTGATGGGCAGGGACACCTCCAACAATTTCCTTATTACCATCTTACTGGAAAGGATAATTTACACTCCCCAAATAATTTTTCTTCATCTGCCCGTGCTATAACCCCCTTTATTCTGTTTTAAGTCCAATGTGTTCCTCCCATTGGGGCTCCAATCTGTCTAGCATCCTCCCTGTCTCCTGCCAGGAGTTTCACCTGGCAGGTACATGTCTAGGAGCCTGGCGGCTGCTCCCAGGCCCCAAAGAGTGCTGCAGGAGAGAAGCTCTGCCTCTGGAGTGTTGGCAAGGAAAGAGCCAGCCATACCTGGCGGCTGCGGGGTCGCACATCCCCCAGGCCACCAGGCATCGCCCTGGCACCGCACCTGGTTGCCCTGGGACGTGGTATCCAGTAGCCTCAGAATATCCCCTATCTCGGCGCCTGGTTGCCCCGGAGCATCCTCCGTGTCGGTGCCCTGTTTCCCCGGAGCATCCCCAGTCTCGGTGCCCTGTTTCCCCGGAGCATCCCCCGTCTCGGTGCCGTTTCCCCGGCGGATCCCCCGCGGCAGCATCCCCCGTCCCGCTCCCAGCGCGGCGGTTTTACCTTCCACTTTGGTGAGGGTGAGCACGGGGCTGTTGCAAGCGCTGAGCGGGGCCACCCTGGCCGAGTGCTTCTTCATGGCGAGCCCGTCGCCCGCAGCAGCCTCCCCGCCGCCCCGCGCCTACATCCTGGCGTTGCCCCCGGCTCGGCTCCCGGCCCTCTGCCGCAGCACCGGGCGGCGGGGGCTGGGGCTGGGGCTCGCCCGCTGCCGCTCGGGGATGCCGCAAACCCGACGTCACCGGCACGGCCCCCCCGCCCGCCCCCAGGGCTCCCGGGGCCGCCCCTCGGGGTCGAGGGAAGGACGGGGAGCGGAGACGGGGGGCTGGCGCCCGGACGCCGCGGCGAGGGGCGCTGCGGAGGCCCCTTCGGAGCCGGCGAGCCTCGCCGGGTACCGCTCCGGCAGAGCGCGCCGAGAGCCGCGACCGTAACGCGGCTGCGGACACCGCCGAGCCGGGGCTGCCCGCAGCCACCGCGGTTCCAGCCGCCGCTGCGCCGGCTGCTTCGTTCCCTTCGCACTCCGCTATCTTCATTTCCCCGCCCTACATCGCTCTTTTATTCTTTTCCGAGTCGCTTTTCGCCCGCGCCTTTAGTCATTTCTACCGTGTCCCTTCCAAAACGAGAGCAAAATTAGACACAGCATCCAGGATGAGGATGCACCATTGATTTACTATCCGACAGTTGCAGTACCACACTCCGCAGATGTCTTAACACAGCTTAGCAACTTCTTTCTGAGGCATGAAACAAAACACCTCCATACGTACACCCAGCTCAGGTTAAAATGTATTTCACAACTGGATGCTGACTATATGTAGCAACTTTTTAATGTGGTGCTCCCCCCCGCCAATAATTTTAGAGCCTCTAGTTATGACATACGTACAATGTGTGGTAGATGTACCCTTCTGTCAATATGCAAGAGTCTACCTGGTATTAATTAACAAGACTTACTGCAAGTGGATCCAGGAGAGAACAGTTTCCAAAGAATGAATATGAAACATGCAAAAAAGCTCAGGTCGCTCTAAGGAAAGAATCATGTTTCGCAAGGTGCTGAGCACAGTAAGGTCAACACCCTTTACTTCCAGTGATTTCTTCTGTGAGTATGAAAATAATTGGCACATTTACCAGGTTCAGATATGAGATGCGTCAGCAGACAGAAACACAAATACTCAATGTTTCTTAAGATTTGGTCAAATTAAAATAAATGTACTTTGCAAACAAGACTGGGCAGCCATCAGCGCTCCACAAACATTCCAAAGTATTTGTTAATTGTATAAATACTAACTATTGAAAAGCAGCCCAGACAGACTGTTTAGCAAACTGTGGGAAAACACCACCTTACGTGTGCTGTCTGGACAGCTCACATATTGAAGAGGAGACCTTTCTTGATGGGTCAGATCTGGATTGCTAGTTTGTGCAGGTCTCATACTGTGACCTGCAGTCTGATGAAGCTCAAGGATGATTTACGTTTCTTATCCCTCTTCCATGTCAGCCTTTGGGATTACCTTTGTAAAAAAGAAATTCCAAACATGAGGATCCTTTCAAAGTGATCCTTCTGGGGAGTATATTCATGTGCTCGGAGCTAAGACCACAGAAGGTTGGATTGGTCAAATGCGAAAAAAAACCCCAAACCAGCTACCTTTCATGGTTATTTCCAGGACTTAGAATTATCTGATCCATTCCCGTGTTCTTACAGATCATAGGTATGCTGAGAACTGTGGTCCATCTCATATAATTACACTATTTTATCTCAGAGTCCAATTAGTTTTTGATCTTAAAAAGAAGTTACATAAAAAGAGGGAGATCTCACCTTGAATGGTTTTGTCTATGAAATATTTTGCAATGTTGCAGTGCCTTTTATCTGAGGATTTCAAGGCATGTTATAAAATATTAATTTTACACTGCATCTTTGAAGAAACTTCAGTCTCACTGGTGGGTAAAAATACAGCTACAGAATGTAAGAGCCACCCTCAGATTCAGAGGACCAAGTAACATCAGTGAGGAACAGAACCTAGATAACCCTGGCTGACTTCTGGTCTGAGCTTAGCTTCCAGGATCATCTGAGTAAGTAAGTAGGAAACTACTAATATATCATTTAACATCAAAATTTAACTTATATTTCTTAGAGGTAAATGGCTCTGCAAGGCAGGACAATCAGACTTCTGTGTTGTAATCAATGGGACATTCGTAACAATTAAAAGATATTTCTTAAAAAGTCTTTGTTGCTGGGCACTTATACTCTTTCCTTTCTGAAAGGTTTATACCCTCTTATTTTTCAAAGGAAAGACACAGTAAGCATGTTATTTTACTTGGAGGATGGTGCTGCTCACCTAGAGAATCACATTGAAAACAGGATTTTTTGATGGCATGTTGTTTTAACTCTGCATGTATTTAATATTGCAGGATTTGCAGAGTTGTTAACATGTTTCAGGCTTGCAATGTTATATTTAAGCCTAGAACTCTAAACATTAAATACATGTATGGCAGGAAATATCTCCTGCGGCTGGCTGGACCTCTGCTTGCATAGATGAGGATGGTGCCCAAGCGCACTGCTTGACAGAGACTGCTGCACCTCTGCCAGATGGTGCTGCAAGAGGGCCAGGAGGCATCTAAGCCTTCAAACCTCCTGTTCTCCTTCCTTCTCTGATGATGCTTTGCACAACCATAGCAATCAAGACTCACCCCTCTGGGGTGAATTTAGTCACTTCAGAGAAGCTTTCAAAGGCACTAAGGTCAACTAGCATCCAACCAAGACTGGTTTCAAACTGGGGATAGGACATCCAGCCACTTGCAGGCTTTTGGAAATCTTTTGCCCGATGTATGTGTGAAGTATAGCAAATTGGGCTGATGCAGTCTGAAAAGGCTCTGCTCGACCATGATTCCAGAGTATATTAACTCTATCAATCTCTGATTTCTACTGCTGCCCTTACAGGCACTCACACTTAGAACAGGGATTCATACTAGGCTCCTGTACTACACTGCGCATAAAATATAAGCCTGGTAGCACAGTAACAAAAAGTTGTTTTTATTTAATGAAGACTAGGGTACCTGAGAACTGCACTCCAAGTGCTCTACAGCAAGAGCTCCATTGGGTAGCAGGCTTGTTACTTTCTGTAATGTGTATCATGCTGCAGTCTGCTCACCTCCCTAAGCTTTAACACATTTGCTGCTGGATTTCATTTAATTTAATTTACATTAAGCATTTTACAGTATAAGCAATGCAAAACTGGTGCACTCAGGGTAACATTTGAAGTCAAATTTAATACTTATTTCCTTTACAACAGTACTCCCATATTCAACAAGCAAGAGGAGGTGTTAGATGTCTGGGCTGCAGACAGCTTACAGATGTGGAGAGATAATTTTAAAGGCTTGAAAACTGGAGAAAGCAGACTTTCATTTTCAATAAGAGCAAGGACAGGACACTTCATGTGAGACAGGCAAGGTTGGATTAAATAGCCCAGTTTGAAGAATTTGTAGTTTGATGGAATTGATTTTGTTACAGTCAGTTACCCTTCTTCATATTAGACTAAGAAACAGAACGGGGTGCCCAGAGAGTTTGTAGATTCCATCCCTGGAAACACTGAATGTCAGATTGGATAAGGTTCTGAGCAATCTGACCTAGCTGAAGATGTCGCCGCTTGCTGCAGAGGGGCTGGACTAGGTGATCTTCATGGTCTCTTCCAATCCAAACCATTCTATGATTCTACATTAAAAATTTTTGGGTTTGGTTTTCTTACACATAAATCCATGTACAAGTGTGCTAGTACTCAGCATCACACTGTTTTTAAAGCTTGCCACTTTTCTGAAAGATTTCTTATTGACACACAAAGGTAAATACAAGACAAAACTAAATTTTCACAGTTAGGTGTGCTGCAACCATTGACTTTTATCCTATTAATTAGCTGTCCAACCAACATGAAACACGCAGCCGGTTGGTAATGTGCACAGTTGGTATTTTTCCAGTTCAGACATTTTCATGTTTAGTGTACTCATTAAAAGGACATTTATTAATTTAAGTGCTTGCCTTACCACTGAGGGCAGTAATTGTTGTGCTCAGCAACCCTAAAGGAAATGTAGTGTGGAATTCTACCTGTGCAGCCAATTTCCTAATAGGCCCCATCTCATGCCAGAATAAATTCATCTGCCAGGAGTCAAATACATGCATGAAACCTACACTGCTCACAAAGTGTCAGGAACAGACCACCCTTTCCTCTAATTAATTTGAAGTTATTTGGTGAATATTCTCCACAATTAATTACTAGTCTGTTTGTGACGAGTGTGTTATATTTGAATACTGTGTTAGTTTTGTTTCACTACCATCTCATAACTTTATAATCTGTTTTTATTTCCCAAGTAAAAAACCACTGATGTCGAAAGCACATTTCCAACACAAATAATAGCTGCTTTGAAAGCATTTCTTGCTGTCCCGCAATCATTCTGAAATCTGCATTCAGATGTGCTGTCTGGTGACCATCCACCACTACTCTGTTTACATGCCTCCTACATTCACAATCTCTGCTCAAAACAAATTCCCACTTTTGTCAAATTGCCATACAATCTTTCCATCTAGTATTAGTTTGTCTATAAGGACAATGTCTTTTCTATCTTCCCTAATTCAAAACTGTTCGGTTACTTTCAGTATGACATCTTGAATTCACAAAACCAGGCAGTGAAGGGAAGAAGAAAGATTAAAACCTGTCTAGCTAGAGGTGTTTGCCAGACTAAACCAGAGACTGGTATAGACTTACTGCTATACCTGATTGCCTTGTCTTCAAATTTGATCAGATTACAGTGCTACAGATACCAGTAAAATCTGACGTGCCCACAATGGATACAGATTGTATATATGACCACATATCCTAGACACAGATGCAAAGTCCTGAGGAGAATATCTTCCTCACATTTTTTTTAAACCTTCTGTTTATAACTGCTGTAAGCGTTACTGGAGGAGACAGTACTGATAAATTTTATTTTCAAACCTCATAAAACATTGTTTCCAATATTTTCTGAGAAGTTCTTCTGGTTTTGTGCATAAAAAATAGCTGCATTTCAAATAATACTATTGAATTTCACAAAATATATTAAAAAAAGATAATTTAACTCTCAGAGTATCAACACTGGACTATATAACTTTAATTTTCAGACTTGTGCTTTAAGAGTTTGACAAGAAATATTAATGTCTTAATCATATTTTGGAAGGGAAACATTTTGTCAATGTTTATATTGCTTTGAATTTTAAAGAGTTAAGTCAGTGCTGCCAGGCAGGTATGGGATTGTGAAGACTTGTGAACAAAGCCTTACATTTACAAGGGAATCAGTTGTTTGCTAAGCTTCTTCAAGCCTGCTTGACACTGCCAGGGGTTAAGGGCATCCTGAAGCCACTCAGACACAGCCTTTACTGTCTTTGGCAACACAGGGCAAATGAGCACTGGTATTAGCGCTGGGCAATACTTCCTTAAAAATGGACATGCAGGAAAAATATGACAGAAACTACTCATTTTCTGAAGGTCACTGGGTCTACTAGGACTGACTGTAGATTGATAGCAGGAGAGCAGGTGTTTAAAGGTGAATGGTCCATGAATACAATGCAAATGCACATGGTTCTTGTCACAGCTGCATGACACAGCTTCTTGAGTGGTCTGGCTCTATATCTTTGCCTCTCTACAGATGCACTTTTGGACCAGGTGGCTCAGGAACACCTATTACATGGCAACTGTGATTGTTCAGTGAGGTCATCTGCAAGGTTTGCCTTGCAGATGCTGTGCATCGTACTACCTAAATATATAGCATTTCTTGATATTAATGGTGGGAACGTATGAGCAACAGAAAAGGAATAAACCAGTAAAACACTTAAGATGCTGTTTTGTCTTCCTGCAGTTTGTCATTCTTTGGGAACTCCAGCAGGCTCAACAGTTTTGCCTGGTAGAAGCTGCTCTTTGCTAGCTGCTCTTGACAACTCCACCAACCCTCCTTCTGCTTCGTGACTTTTTAGCCATTTCAAATGTCGATTCCCAAAGCTACTAGTTCCCTGTGCAGTTGTGGCTGGAGACAAGAAAATAGTGTTCTTATATCCTAATGGCCTGGCAGTTTTTCTGATGACACTTCTGGGTTTAATAGGCAATTGCTTTTCCTTGCATATTTGCACGCAAGACACTGTCTAACTATGAGACACGAAGGACCCCAAATCATGCAAAATACATCACTATGCTATCAATATAAAAAAGATAGTAACAACTATTTCTTAAGCCTCTCATTATCTAGAATACATACAGTATTAAAAATAACAGAGCATCACCTCTGCATTCTTTAATACTAGCCCACTGCTCGCCAGTTGTCTTTGTAAAGCACTGGATGTGAAGTGCATTTAAATGTAGTTGTGCATGTTTTCCACCATTAGAAACAGTGCGTAAGCTGTGTTAAACCTCTAATGCTCTAACAGTCCAGCTTAGGAGAACCTGATTCTTAGTAAAGGTGAAAAGCCAGGAGACAATGTTTGGCAGTAGCTCACACTTCTAGCACTGTAAAATAACAGGTGAAAATAGGCTCAGAGAGAAAAGAAAGAAATTGAATCTATGAGGTTCTTTCAAAATTGACTGAGCAAATAAATATGTACTCCCAGTCTCCAACACACAACACCATGAAAACTGAATCACATTTTTCTTTCTTCTCACCTGAATATTTACAGAAATCTGCCCTGCCCTCCCCTGTAGTATCAGGCAGGAAAAGAGAAAAAAAAATGACATGACAAGGGGATACCCAAAGATATTTCAGAAAATAACAGTAAAGACACTTCTGAGCAAATACATTCATTATTTCAAGTCACCTTTTTTTGTTGTTTTTTAAATGGACAGTGCTCTGGGATGAAAATCACAAAGCCTGTCAAATTTGTTTCATTGTCAACTGCCTGAACCAAAGATTAGGTAGGATGTAAGCATGCTCAGTGGCCTGTGGACTGGAGAGGATTTCAGCCTGCATCAATAACTTGTCAGGTATTTGCCAGGAAAAAAATTGCTAAATTGCTAAGTACGAAAAAAATCTAAACTCAAAAGACGTGTAAGAGCCAGACTGATTCCTGTGTTGCCCTCTTACTAGGAAGACTGATTTTAAATACTTTATCTAATGATATCTTTCCCTGTTCTTCTCAGTATACTCTCAGTATACTCTTCATTTTGTCTTTTTCCTCACTTTTTATGTCAGTATTTCTTTTGTTTTCTTTTCTTTGCATTTTCTTTACCTCTCCTCTTTCATTTGTTTCCTTTGTCAAATTTCTCCCAGTGCTAATACTAAAAAGCCTGCAATATGAACTGAACGCCACATCCACTTATAAAGTTACACAGACAAACTGAAAAAAAACCATTCTGCTATGGAATCCTGTTTTTATTGTTCAGGCCCATCATAACCCTTAACAGCTAGTACTGGGATTTTTTGAGGTGTCTTAAAACTCACAATATAAAGCTTCAAAGTAAATTCACTGTAGCTTTCCAGAAGCTGTCTACCTCTCAAGCTCTCCTATCTTTTGCTCTATGATTTTACATTTATGCCTGTGCACACTATCAGTGCTATGTCCAGAAGAATTTGAGAATGAAACATAATGCCCTAGGTACTACCTCTCCTCAGGTTTTTTGAGTCTGCCCTGACTCCTTAGAGGAGTTCCGTGCCAGGTCTGGCAGAGAAGGCTTCTGGGTTAACTCTCAGGAAGCAGCAAGTCATATCCCTGGAAGCAACAGGTTAATTTTCCTGGGACCTCTCACTGAAATGCTTGAAGTAGCTGTGCTGATTGCCCTCAGAGGGGCTATTCAGTTTGGCACACAGAGTTCCTCCTTCAAGCTAGATTTTATTTAAAAGGCATTATACAGGATGTACCTTTTAGCAAGAAGTCCTTGGTAATTACTTCCTCCCCACCCTGCAATCCTAATCACTCCAGCTTCCCACTCCTGGAGAAGCTAATTGCTTTTTCTTGAGCCCACCGGCTACTTCCCTCTTTTTGGGACTTCTCCTTTTGTTTCTCTCAACTGCTATTAGAGGAGATATTAATACAGTTTGGCCTCAGCTATTTTATTATGAGACAGCAATATAAGCATGCTGCTTAGAAGAGTATCAGCCTTCAGATACCGAGAAAAGGAAAAGAGAGAGAACACTGGGTTGATAATACCTATTATAAAGACTAAAAGTACCTACTGGTGTGTGCTTCAAGCAGTGGTAGTACAATCCTCACATTCCATTTCGTGCTCTGCCATTACCATGACACAGGGTGTGAGTTAAGCTTCTGCCACAAGTTACTCTTGAGTACCCTGGGACATAATTTAGCTACTTCCTTAGTGTGCTTTTGAGATGCTATGCTGAAAAGCCCTGAGAAGAGACAAGCATTATTGTTATTAAACACTTGGAGTATAGCTAACAGGCTTACTATTTATAATTTAGCATGCTTTCTTGGTAAAGAGGATGGATTTATTACTAGTGCAGAGAGTGAATGTATTGTTACTGCTGTTTGTCTCTGGAGCAAGAATAATTAAAAACTTTGGTTCATACCGTAAATCTGAGTTTTTGAAATGACAGTGAAACAGTATTTTGTAGACCAAGAAATACTTCCCTTAATATTCTAGGTCTTCATAAATTGAGTTATAATCTTATACATCTTTACAGAGTGAATGATTTTAACCTCACAAGTGCATTGTTGAACAATACAATGTCAGTTGAATACTCATAGCAAACGTATATTGCCTCGTATTCATGGGAAACACCACAGAGAACATTTAAGTCCTTTTGACTGGAAGGGCATGGAAGTTTTTAACAGAGCATGGGGCAAAGATGGGAAACAAGGTCAAGGTTCTGGCTGGAAAGTTAGAAAAGCTGCTCTGTCCCTTTGGAAAGGAGGTACTTCATATGAAAGACCATGAACACAGTCAGGAGATTCATAACAATGTAAAACTAAAATAATTTCACAGATTTCAGTGCAGCCATGTCAGACGAATGCACAGGCAGCGAAGAGTATAATCTACTCCAAGTATATTGCACAGAATTCAGTCTTTTACTTAAACTATAACATCATGTTTGTACTAGCCCTCAAAAATCAGTCATGAGACTGAGGAAAACTGAAACAGTTTTCCAACAGAAATACTTCAAATAAACATGACAGAATTGTAACATTACATTCTCTATTAGCATTTATTTAGTCTAAAATAAGCAAAATCTTGTGGGGTTTTTTTAAAAATTCTTCAGTGTATTTCAGCTTTGCTCGAAAAAATTTCACACATGCTGACCAGATAGCAAAGAGATGGTCTAATAGTTTGCTTTTGATTTCTGTGAAGGTCAGGAAAGTAGATATAGGTCTGTGAAAGAGGTCAGGAAAGTACCACAGAGAAAGTAATGGTTTCCCTTAGTCACTCTCTTGCTTCACTGTATTTTTATCTAGGACTATATGATAGCATACAAATCTACTACAGATATCTTCTTTCTACCTCCCCACCAGGGCACAAGGTATGTGCGCTGTTTCTGAAGGTTCTGTATGATGCACAACTTTTATCCTTTGTCAGCTTGATTCCTACCAACTTTTAAGAGTGAGCAATTTACATATTGTTCCAAAAGTCAGAGATTTCTACATTCTTCCTTGGAGTGTGAATGACGTCCATTGGTAGATCATGTCTGTTTTTCTCTTGCAGTATGAGAAGAAAATAGGTATAATGGGTTCTTGATGTTTCCTGCTAGTCAGCAATTGCTAAAACTCTGAAGATTTTGTTAAAACAGTCATGATGACTTTTAAAAAATGCTAGAGTAGAAACTTCAAGTTTTATGCTTATGTGACAATGGCTGTGAGCATTGAAGATGTGTCAGTCTATGCTATAAGCCCTGTATTTTACACATTTACAAGACAGCTCTTTATAAAGACCTCCTGCTGCTTATCATTAATCCCTCTACTTCTAGACTGGATTTGGTTAGTGCTTTTGGGGGATGAATGTGGATCATTAATTAACAGTACCAGAGATATCTGTAATAAGATTACACACGTGGTTTTACATACCCGTGATTCAGTCAATTTTCTTTTGAACAAATGGGAACTTCACCACTGCACTCAATGCACTCAACACTGGGGCTGCCAATGCTGATAAAACAGCAATAATGAAAGTAAAATCAAATTTAAAAAGTAGACAAATAAAAAATATTAGCTTATGGAGCAGAAGGGGAGGGGTGACACAATAAGCTATAAATCCATAGGAAAGCTAGAAGAGGGCAAAGCATTAGGCTTTATATCTAAGGTAAAGAAGGAAAGAGAAGACCACCAGATGAGATAAGCCAAATACAGATGGATAATAGTTCAAGCAAGCATCAGAACACAAATACAAAGCACACTTGGAATCAGAAATAAGAGTTAGATCAGACTAATTAAGAAAAACTTCTTTTGTGAAGGAAGTCCATGTGTGCTTTGGATAGAGTGTGGGACTTCAGCAGATCATAGAACCATAGAATGTCCTGAGTTGGAAGGGACCCACAAGGATCATGGAGTCAAACTCCTGTCTCTGTCCAGGACAACCCCAAAACTCACACCATTCTTCTTGCCAGATTTGGCACCATGACTACTTCCCTGTGGAGCCTGTTCTAGTGCTCTACCACCCTCTGAATGAGATCCTGTTCCTTTCAGTTGGAGTTAACAATAGGCTACTAAAAGCACAGATTTTTATTACAAGGAGGCTCCTTGTCCTCTAATGCACTGTTTGGGGTTAACATACCCTTGCGCAAAGGGATTTCCAACTTGTTCTTTAGCTGCAATTTGATCCTTTCACCACAGCCACCAGTACAAATTCTTCTGAAAATCCAGCTTATTTGTAACCTCCAGTCACACAAAGCAAACCTGTCAATACAGCCACAGGAGCATTTGCTGGATGGCACGTGGATATAAAGTAGAAGTAGTGGAGAGAAGATCGGCACTTTATCTGAGGTTCCCCTGCTTGATTACCCTACAGTCTTAGCACAACTCCAGGGGAACATCAGCTTCTAGTGTCACAGTAGGATAAGGTGTGCTCTGATCTTTGCTAGTAACAGGGCAGTTGCTTAGATGATGATAGGATAAGGGACCTTAGAGCAAGAGATGGCCTACCTCATGAGGTTCAATGAGGCCAAGTGCAAGGTCCTAGTTCGGGGCAATCTGCAGTTTCAATACAGGAGGGGGATGACACGATTCAGAGCAGCTCTGCAGAAAAGACTTGGAGATGCTGATCGAAGAGAACTTGATATGACCTGACAAGGTGTGTTTGCAGCCCAGAAGGCAAACTATCCTCGGCTGCATCGAAAGAAGAGTGGCCAGCAGGGTGACAGAGGAGATTCTCCCCCTCTACTCCACTCTCACGAGACCTCACCTGGAGTACACTGTGGTCCAGTTCTGGAATCCCCAATGTAAGAAAGATACGGAACTGCTGGAATGGGTCCAGAGGAGGCTACGAAGATGATCAGAGGGCTGGAGCACCTCTGCTAAGAGGACAGGCTGGGAGAGTTGGGGTTGTTCATCCTGGAGAAGTGAAGGCTCTGGAGAGACCTTATGGCAGCCTTCCAGTACCTGAAGAGGATGTACAAGAAAGTCAGGGAGGGACTTTTTACAAGGGCATGTAGTGATAGGACAAGGGGAAATGGTTATAAATTAGAGGGGGGAAGATTTAGATTAGACATTTGGAAGAAACTCTTCCTTTTGAATGTGATGAGATACTGGAACAGGTTGCCCAGGGAAGCTGTAGATGCCCCATCCCTGGAGGTGTTCAAGGCCAGGCTGGAATCGGTCTTGAGCAGTCTGGCCTAGTGGGATGTCCTTGCCCATGGCAGGGGGATGGAACTACATGATCTTCAAGGCCCCTTCCAACCCAAACCATTCTATTCTATTATTCTATTCATCTTCTTCCCAACTACACCAAGCATACATTAAGCAGGCTCCAGCCTCTGCACTGATGGCAGAATCATCCCCCTAAGATCTGGAACAATGGAGCTTTCCCCCTTGGGGTGGCTGTTTGTGCTCCTCTTCCTCTCTCACTCCCCAAAGATACAGGTCTGGATCTCAGTTTAAATTTCCACTGAACTGAGATGCAGCATGAAAGTAGATTTATATCCTGCATATTATTTCCACCAGCTTTCCCCCAAGTGTATATAAAACATTATTGTAATTCTGTCCTAGGGTTCTGTTGATACTAACAAATCACTTGAAGTTTGCTCTAAGTAATTAGAATTACAAGTACCTTTTATTGCAGTTACAGGTAGGAGGCAAATGTGGCCAGGGCCTTGTTATTCAGGTATGTGTAATAATTCAGGCAGTAGCATATATTTCTTCAACTACTTTTCTTTCATAGAACAGCCTAAGGCCTTCAGCAATGCAAAACAGTTCCTCAAAGCTTTGAAACATAAATCTAGGTCCCATACCACGTAATGGAAATAAATAACACAAATGCCAAGCAATTTTTTTTCTGATTAACAGCCTATAAAACACCTTGCAAATAACTTAAAGCTGTTTCATGTAGTAACTCATTGAAAAGAACTAACTCTTCAACGTCAATTTAAACCTGACTCAGATACCAGCATTTCCAGCGCAAAATGTAAACCAAACATTGTTTTACTTGACTATTGCTCATGGAGATCTAAAAAATAAAGCCTTAGCCTGAGTCTAGACTCTCTGGCCCTTTCAAACATCTCTAGGAATAAGCCAGCACTTCATCAGAAGTAAATACCAGACTTGCTGTTTGCTCAGTATTTCCCCACCAATGGCATTTCTCCAAGATCGACTTTCTAGAGAGGATTAAAACAACAACAACAACAAATGCATGAAGAAAAGAAGGGCAAATCAGTAAGCAAATGCATTTATAG
This sequence comes from Piaya cayana, assembly GCA_013389865.1. Taxonomy (NCBI): domain Eukaryota; kingdom Metazoa; phylum Chordata; class Aves; order Cuculiformes; family Coccyzidae; genus Piaya; species Piaya cayana. Next base: position 18,594 of record WAAB01000762.1, read on the forward strand.
GAGACTGGAAAGTTACAAGGCCTCTCAGGTCTTATTCCCTGGAGCTTTTAATCACCATATAGGGCATAGGTAGTGCATTTAAAGAACTTTAGAAACTCTGATTGAGAAAACATATTTACTGTCCTGGTAGAAGATTAAATATGGGAATTGACAAGCTTTTTCTTGGTTTCTTTTTCCCATCAAAAAGCTTATCTTGTGCTCTTTTCCACATTGTTTGGCTGAACAAGGGAGGTTGTGAGTAGAGAAGCAGAATCGTGCCTGGAAGGCTTGCATGAGATAGATGAAGGAATTAAAACACAGCTTTAAATCTACCAGGAGCTAAAACCACTGCATGACTAAGCTCAAGATAAGTTCTTGCCAGTCAAACAGGAGAAGATGCTTGATTTTGTTAACTAGGAACTCAGAATAGTTTTGTCATCTCAGTATCTAACAGCCTATCATGTAATCATGGTGTAAAATAAGGTCATAGAAGGTATATCTGTAGGAGACATTTTTTTGAATGATACTTTTGTGTCTAGTAAAGCAAATGGCATCAGCTGAAGATAACAATCCAAAGGCAGAAGACAGGCAGAAGCATACAGAACTTATTAGTGCAATTAAGGCTACAGAAAGGGAGGACATGAAATAATAACAAGGCAAATGTTGGGAGTGCAAGTTGGCTTTGCTGAGATAAATGCAACAGAGCTCAGTTCAAACCAGCATCCAAACAGGCATTCACAGATAGCTTGAATCTACTTCATTATTTTAGGAGTGTAAAGATTTACTTGGAAATTACTTAAAAAAAAAAGAATGTTTCTTCTGTCTGGACAGAATCCAGATATGGATCCCTCAGACCAGTCTCTTCCCATTAACTACTGAAGCACTACAGAGGAATGCCCCAAACTACAACTCTAGTTTTTAGAAGGATACATTTAGATGAAATGGAACTCTCAATTTCAATGTTTCAGTGTATGTAAAACATTAATAATGAAAACAATAGTCACTGTTTCATCTAAGTTAATCTTAAAGAGTTCTGATCCTACTCTCCTCCCTCTGGCAGTTTATGATATATGTAAAGATAAGAAAATATGCTGCTTGTGCTTTAGTCTATCTATACCACCAAGATTAGGCTTCACTGCCAGTTAATGTCGTATTGGCAAGTGTCCAAATCCTTAAGAGGTAGGATTGGTTTAAGTATTTTGCTCAAAAAAGGTCTTCTTTATCTTGCAAAGGATCATACAACAACTCCAACACCTACATAATGACATTCTATCTTATCATTGTAAATCCATTAGCATTGAGACAATCTGTATGCTTTTACCTTACAACATCCTTATCTCCCCTATATCTTATCAAACATATCTTTGTCATATTTTATTACTAATCAGGGAGAATCTTGAACAATTCACCCTTAAACAGAAGTGCCATCTGTTCATCACATGCCGTAGTCATTAAACACCACCAAAATTAACGTTCAGCAGCTTGTATTCATTGAAAAACCTTTACCTGTGGTGTGAGTATTACATTTCCACCTTTCCTAGGTCTTTGCATTAAAAGTGTCCTCCGTATACTTTATTTCACAGCAATTTTCACCCCTCCTACTCTTAATTGCTTTTTCATTTGCAACAGAATGTCCTCAAAAAGGTCTGTAACTGAAGAGATAACACATCCTATTGCATTACCACCAAAATGACTGCATTTCAGTGTGCAGAGCTGTGTAACAAGTTCAGCCAGCCTGGTCTCACTTGCTGATAGTTTGTAGTCTCAAAGTTGTTTTCTCTCCTTCAGGGGATGTCACTCAAAGTCACCAGAGATGTTGTAAATGTTAGTGTGGATGCAACTGTATGCTGGCAGCAACCAAGGTCAATATGTTCTGCCTTTCCTATCCACCTTTCTTTCTTTTAACCTCATTTAGCATGAGGTTTAGGCAAATTTTTAAATACCCTATGCTTTTATGTGATTCAGCTGAAGGAATTATGCCTTCTTTTTTATTTCCAACCCCAAACAAGTACAGTGCATCTGATATAATGAAATTGCTACCCAAAATGACTGTCAGTGAGTGCCTGATCAGCCCCGAGGGTTTGGGGATTCTGTTTGGTTTTTTTAGTATCTGGAAAACTTTGGGGAGAAAGGTGCTGAAGAGCAAGTAGAAATCCCTTGTCACTTAGACACTAACATTCTGATATTTCTCCTGCCTGCTTGTATACTGTAAACAAACATGAACAAACTACACTTTCAGAAGAGATTAACAGAAAAGTGGTACCCACTAATGTATCAAATGGGGGAAGCGAGGTTCTTTGCAAATCCACAGAGTGCACAATGCCAAATACCTTGCCAGTAACAGAGGGAATGTGAGATGATCTGCTGCTGGAATAGGACAAACTCAAAGAAAGAACAAGATAATTTATAAAATGTTAATGACTACAGAAATTCCATAATTAGAACCACTGCTACTTCTGCTGCACATAATACAGATGGATGAAAGAGAACAGAGAAGATCCTCCAGGCTTGCAGGAAAATTTTATGCTGCTCAGCACTAAGCAAGATTATGAGAATCCAAAGCCTAAGTAAGAGAGAAACTGGATAAAAAGGAGTCAAAATACACCTGGATGCAAAAGGCAACACAACTGTGGATAATAAGATATAAGACTGTGTCACAAACGTTTATTATTAATCTCAACCAAGGGCCTATTTTATTGTGGATTTAATTTTTCTTTTCAGACTTTCTCTCCTCAGCATAAATTTCAATGTGAAGGAACCGAAGGGATTTTCCATGGATCCCAAGGATGACTTCAGTTGAGCCTCAGATTCACAAGAAAGAAGGAAAGTAAGCACAGCACAAAATTACTTATATTATTATCATATAAAGTAGCATATTGTAAGTAATCCACTTTTACCTCCCATGTCAGTTATGTGCCCTGATTCCTATTGATAATGACACATATTATTAGCGAGCTGAATGTTTCATCAGCTGAAGTCAGGGCAATTGCAATGGAAGGATTATTTTTGAATGTTACATCTTTTGATGCATATGCTTTACAGGTTTTTCTGCTGTATTGCATGATTTATAATTACATAGATAGTATGCTTGCTACTGGCATTACTCTACAGCATATTGCAATTCCAGGCCTTATAGCATGGAGAAGTGCCCAGTCACATAATCAAAATACCAAACAATGAAACTTCAATTTCAACTGACTTGAATACATCTTCAGAGCTTTTTACTGCTTACAAAGTGGTTTTCTAGGTGGGATTAACTAGATGTTTAAATCAAAGAACGTACATCAGTGCTTTACTGATGCTGGTTAGCCTCCCTCCTTCCATGTCACCTATTTGATTTAACACTAGAGCGCACATTTCCCATTTTTTTCAGCTGACTTTGTTAGGATTACAGTGTAACTCCACCCTAGAAATCCCATCCTCTTCTGAGTCCTAATGAACTCATGGTCTCAGTATATTTTTCATTGCAGGAGTCCTACAGATGAGTTTTGCCTCATGTTAATAAACCTACTCTCCATTTCACAGCTGCTGTTTCACTGGGTAAGTAATCAAAAACAATTCCCTTTTTTTCTCATTTTATGAGAATATGCAAGTGAGAGAAATCTGAACCATGGCCCCTAAAACATTTTCTGTTTTGCCTGCACTTTGCTCTCTTCTGTTTAATGCCTCTCTAAATAGAACAACTTTGTATTTCCATCCTTTCTTCATCCTGGAACTTCTCGGTGACTCTGGTCTTTTCTTTTCCTCACCTTGTGTTTCCCCTATTCCTGCTGGAGTTGGTCCATGAAAGGTTGGCCCAAACTGTACAAAACAGCTAAATTTGAGTTATTAAATTATGTATTTATTGTTATGGGAAATGATGCTACTTCAGTATAGAACCCAGAAAGACTCTGTGAGAATAGCATTCATTTAAATTTGGTGTTCTGGCTGAAAGTGTTAGTCTTGCCCATAGCTCTGACAAAAGTCAGAGAAAGAAAAGAAGGAACTCTGAATACTAAGTCACATTTTAATGTTTCTTATGTTAAGGAAGATAGAGAGCTGGTTGGCTAAGTATCTTTCTTTTAAGTGTATTTGTGAGACCAAAAGGCTGTACAGGTATTACCTTTCATAATATGTAAATCACATTTTCCTACAAAAAGGAGATGTTCACATTACAATCATTCTGTCTAGGAGAGAAAGAGACTGCAATATAATTAGCAGGAGGATACTGCTGTTGTAAAGTCACCTCACCTATGAAGAGAGACTTTTCACAGTCCAACCTAGACAGGCTTGAACAATATTACAAGCACATTCATTATATCCATTATAATGTCTCAAGAACAGTTTGCAGCCAATCCAGACTGCAAATACTATACATTTCCCTAAATGGAGTAATAAGAAAGCAGAGGTCCTAGAATTGCTATGGCATATCATTTGTACATTTTCTTCCTGAAAACTCAGTTGTTAGAGAAACTCCAACAAAGAGACTGTGTGTAGAAAGTCCAAAGTTTATTCTAGTCTACAATGCAGTATCACGGATCTGTTGATTAGCCCTTGGCTATAAGAGCTAAGAGATGTCTCAGAAAAAATTTAGAAGACAGCAAGAATATTTCACGTATACCTTTGGTTTTATCTCAAGTCTTCCTTTTTAAACAATCTCATTTGTAACCACGTTATCAAGTTTGTGAATAAGAAGGTAGCTTACTGCTTTGCTACACAGTGCTTGTTTTCATTTATTTTATGCCTGCCCATCCTTAAAATCTTGTGAGAAGCAAAAGTTTCAAATAAAGTAGTACTGTGGTCACACTATGGAAACTAAGACATGGCTTAGATATCAAAAAACCAGCAGGGTAGGGAAGCAGATCCTAGGGATGAACTGTTACATGTGTAAAACCATGTGGAAATAAAATATCAAAAATCTGCATGGGCATCTTACACTCTCTTCAGAAAACTCATTTGTGACAGAGCACGGGTATCTCCCAGCTCACCAGGCTAACCATGGGAAACTGGCACAGGCATAAGTCTCTCACAGGCATTTGGGGAGTGAGGAGAGGAGATGTGTCTGCTCAACCTGCTAATCCACATAAACATGCACAAGTCTATGGGGCTG
>WAAB01000767.1:0-10683 GCA_013389865.1 Piaya cayana
CCCTCATCCTATCACTACACGATGGGCTTGGCAGCCTCCCTGAGGCTCTGTGGGAGAAGGGGGGAGTGTAAGTGGGGCTGTGAAGTAGTTGTAAGTGATTTTAAAAGGTTACAGGTGGGTGATTGTGCAAGCCTGGCTCACACCTACCAAGAGGCAAGGAGCTCGGAGGCTCTTCACACCTCTACGGGTTATGGACCAACCCCCTGGGATGAGCAGGGACACCTCCCACTGGATCAGGTGGCTTGAAGCCCCATCCACCTGGTCTTTAAAATAAGCACTCGGTGCATTTTGAGGGCATTCTTTTTAACTCCTCCTTGCTTCACGGCACTGAATAGAAATCACCATTTTTTAACTGTCCAACCGTCCTACGAAGAGATTCTGCGCAGTTTCAACTCACCTGTGCAGCTGCAATTAAAAAATCACAGAGGTTCTCTTGAAGCTGCTGCCCCTCCTCAGGCTGCACAGAGCTGGGTTGACCTGAACGCCTCCCTCGCCGGTTGCTGAGGACACAGAAAGCTGGTTTTGCACAGGCAGATGTGGTCAGGCAGCTACGCAGAGATACCCACACGTCTCATCCATGGGTTAAAAATCTAGAGGGGAACCTGGCTAAAGAGGATGCTCTGCCATCTGCGCCACCGCAGCGCTTCAACCTGCCCTGAGAGGGGAACCAAGAGCTTCTGCAGCCCCATCCCACATTTCCTATCGCGGAGGGGTGGGCTGAGTGGGAGCTGAGTTTGCAAGACGAGTGTAGGTGGGGGAGATGCGCGTCCTCCGAGCACCAGGCTCCCCACGGGCATCCAGCCAGTAGCCAGCAGGATGCAGCCGGGCACGGGGATGGGCAGGAACGAGCCCGACGGTGGCTCTGAGCTTCTGTTGTTTCCTCGTTGGTGTTTCCCGAATGCTTTGAAGTGATTCCGATGCATTAACGAGTATCAAGTAAACCACGTGATTTCTGCCTCCTGGGGTTTTATGGGCAGTGGGGCTGAGGCGAAGAGCAAACAAAGAATTTTAGTGGAGGCTCTTTAGGATAAAGGCTGGCAGGGACCCACAGCCAATTCTTAACTCAAACAAGGAAGAAATTCCTATCTGAGATCTGTGAATGGGCTATAACAACCCAGACAGAGATACATTGCAGGCAAGGAAAATACAAATGGAAAAAAGAGAATTGGGGTCTGGTAGGAGGTGTCTAAGGATGTTGCCGTTCCTGAGACCTGCAGCGTTTCCTATTGTTTCTTGAGCTGAAAAGAAATGACTCGATGGTGCAGGTCAAGCTGCGGGTGGCTGGGCAGGACCAAGCAAAGCACCACGTCCCATGGGTGCTGCTGGCCACCTGGAGCTGGGCTTGGTAGCCACCAAAGCAATTCTTGCTGGTGCCTGTGCCCACAGAGGTTGCACCAGGCTCAGCAGATGAGAGCAGTGCCAGTGGGAGATGCTGCTTGCTCACCGCAGCTCCTTGGCTGGGATGCAGCACCTCAACACGTCCCTCACCAGCCCACCAGACCCACATCATTCAGCTCCCTTCATCGTGTCTGCACCAGCAGTGCCTTTAGTACCCACACCACAAAGAATTTCANGAGAGCAATGAGGTCTCCCTTCAGCCTCCTCCAGTTGAGAGCTGCAGAGCACTGTTAGCACTTCTTATTCTTCCTAAAACCCCCTTATCTTCAGGCTGGGGGGCTGGGAGGGGTGCAGACACTCTGCTCAAATGACCATCAAGAGCGATCTGGGTGGTTCACCTTCCCAACCTAATCCTTCTCTCTTCTGTTCAATAACACAGACGTCAGCAAAATCCCCTATGCAAAGCAAGATCGAAGTCTGCCAAGAGGACATTTGTGAAGATTGAACATGGAGATTCTCTTTCTCTTAATTGCTTTGCTGCATGGTGAGTTGCCAAGAAATCGCTCTGCAGCCACTTACACTACATGAAGAGGCAAAACTGGAACTGGGGACACAGGCACATCCCTGTCTAAACCTCCCTTCTCTTCTCCAGACTGAAAAAAACCCGTCCCTCTCAGCCTGTCCTCTCCTGGGAGGTGCTCTAGCTCTCAGATAATCTTCATAGCCTCCTCTAGACTTTAACAGATCTAATGTCTCTGCATCACCAGGTATCCTCAAGTGGATAAGGTGATGCTCAAGGAAGGTGACACACCACATCCAAAATGAACTGAACTTTCCGACCCAGATATCCCACTGGCACCACTCACCATCACGGCTCCGACTCAAGGAACTATATTGCTTTTTCCCCAGGTGAGGGTCCAGCTGTGTCTGAGTAACCAACTTCTCCTCTTTCTTTTATTTTTTTGCCTCTAAAAGAGCCAGTTTCAAGCACCTTGTACGGATCCAGGGTTTTAAGAGGTGAGGTTGGAGGCTCGGTCACCCATCAGTGCTTCTACTCCATCACAACAGCCAACAGGCACGACCGAAAATATTGGTGCAAAATAATAGAAAACAGAGTTTGCTCCACTATTGTCTCCACCACCGGCTACACCGCGAAGAACTACACGGGGCGAGTGTCTCTCAAGGACGTCCCCGAGAACGGCACCTTCGCAGTGACCGTGACAGAGCTGAAGAAGGATGACACCGGGACCTATCGCTGCGGCATCGGCCCCACCAACAGGGACCTGTACGTCACCCTCAACCTGACGGTTTTGGCAGGTAGGATGCTGGCGGGGGAGAGGGGAGGATCCGCTCAAAGAGCAGCTCGGCTCGCAGGAGCAGTTTGGGACTATATACCAGAGCTTCAGTATCAACTTGTTCCCTAACCCTGACCCCTAACCCTAAATGCTAACCCTAACCCTAATCCTAACCCCTAAACCCTAACCCTTACCCCTAATCCTGAATGATAACTCTAACCCCTACCCCTAACCCTAACCCTGACCCTAATCCTAACCCCTAACCCTAAACCTTACCCCAATCCTGAATTCTAACCCTGACCCCTACCCCTAACCTTAACCCTGACCCTAATCCTAACCCCTAAACCCTAACCCTTACCCCAACCCTAAACGCTAACACTAACCCCTAACCCTAACCCTGAACCTAATCCTAACCCCTAAACCCTAACCTTTACCCCTAACCCTGAATGCTAACACTGACCTCTACCCCTAACCCTAACCCTGACCCTAATCCTAACACCTAAACCCTAACCCCTAACCCTAACCCTATTCTCTCATTAAGTTTGGAAAAGTCCTCCAAGCTCATCCAGTCCAACCATCATCCCAACACCTCCTTGTCAACTAAACCCAGATTTTCAGAGAATCAGAGAATCAGAGAGAAGACGAGGTCCTGAGGGACATGGTTTAGTGTTTGATAGGAATGGTTGGACTCGATGATCCAATGGGTCTCTTCCAACCTGGTGATTCTGTGTGATTCTGTGATTTTCATGGTCAGAGTGTTTGAACCCCTCTAGGGATGGAGACTCCACCACTGCCCTGGGCAGCCTGTTCAAATGACCCTGTGCTATTAACCCACTATTTATAGTGACGGGGCATAAAAGTGCACAGATTTGATTAAATCAGCTGATCCTAAATGCAAAATTAAACTCTCTCCTGCCTGGCTGGGGGGGCTGCGTGCCAGGCAGTGCCTGCTGTGCCTTCTTCCCACAGATGCGGGTGCGTTGGAGCAGACTGAGGTTGTCAGGGGGGAGCTCCGTGGCTCCGTCACAGTCCTGTGCCCACCCGGGGACACCCTAGGTGGTGAGAAGAGGTTCTGGTGCAAGCTGGGGACAACTGACTGCATCCTCCTAGCTGACACTGACGGCTATGTGGGAAAGAGTTACCAAGGAAGAATCGTTATTGCCCCTCCAGAGAGCTCTGGAGCTTTCAAAATCTTGATAAATGACTTAAAAAAAGAAGACGAGGGGCTGTACAGGTGTGGGATGGGGAGACTCGGCAGCTGGAACAGCTCCCAGATGGTGGCTCTGCAGGTAACCACAGGTAAGGTGGGTGTGCTGGGGGCCTCACAGGTTCCTCACAGCCCTGGATGAGGAGCACGAAACGCTAACTCAACCCTCTCCAACCTGCAGCCTCCGCCCTGCCCACGAGACCAAAATTTCTGAGCGGCTCGGTGGGAGACGCCCTGTCTGTGAAGTGCCACTCTGATCCCAAGGAGAACTACGAGAAGAAGTATTTATGCAGGTGGAAGGCAGCGAGCTGCGAGCTGCTGGTGGATTCGGACGGGTTTGTGCACGAGTCCTACCAAGGGAAAATACAAATCACCGGCAGCCAGCGGGAAAACGGGACTTTCACGGTGCTGATGAGCTACCTGAGAGAGGAGGATGCGGGATGGTACTGGTGCGGGGCTAAAAACAGGCACAGAGAGCACACGTCGTCCGTGAAGCTGCTCATCCAGAAGGGTAGGTGGGCTTGGAAAACAAAATATCTCTCTTCTTTTTTCTAAATCAGTCTTCCCCTACCCCTCTGTGGGCGTGAGAATAGACCCTCCGTTGTCCTATACATAAATATAACAACATGGAGAAACATCAGCCGTGCATCTCGCCTGGCGGTTGTCAGCAAGTGACTGAGGTGATGCTAAAGGTTTTTGGAGGTGGGGATGTAAGCTGAGATTGCAGAGGAGATTTAGTTAGTTTGAATCTCATTATTTATGAAGCAACATCCCGATCCCAGGCAGTGCAGAGCGGGGCCACGTGCTCCGCTCTGAAGACGAGCTGAAGGTTATCTCTCGGTTTCAGAAGCCGCGTCATGCAAATACACCGATCCCTGCGAGCATCCAGCTGGCAACGAGAGAGATACTGGGGTTAAAGCATGAATGTTTACCAAGCATTAATGTGTTTTCATTAATACTCCCAAGCTGTTTTCCATAAGACTCAAAAGAAAATAGAAATTCTTGGCTTTGCTCACATCACGCTCCATATCTTTTTATGTTGAGATGCAAGGTGAAAGAGCTAAATCTTTGGTAAACCTGACATGCTGTCTCTGCAAAAAAAAAAAAGATGGATATTTAAGCCTCAAAGTTATTTTTCTCCCTAGAAAACTGCTCTTCAAAAGAGCCAGAAACATCGACTCTTGTGAAACCTGCTTTATCAACAAGGCCGGCCGCCTACAGCACGCCCACGCAGGGGAGAATCACAGCCCTGACGCACGCAGCGGGCACCGTCACCGAGAGCACCAGCACCCCGCTGCCCACTCTCGTCCCCAGCACCTCTGTAACCTCCCCAGGTGAAACCTACCACAAGAGGCAAGTCCACAGCCACATTCCTTGATGGCACAAACTTGGTTGTTTATGCCCTCTGCGCTTCATTTCATTAAATCATTAGGTTGGAAAAGACCTGAGAGATCTAAGCTCTAACAGGGAGGTTTTTCTCCCTCTGGACTCGGCGCTGGGGAGACCAAACCTCGAATCCTGGGGTCAGTCCTGGCCCCTCAGCACAAGAAGGATGTTGAGGCTCTGGAGNGCCCAGGGAGGGGGTTGAGTCACCTTCCCTGGAGGGGTTTAAGGTGTTGGACGAGGTGCTGAGGGACATGGGTTAGTGATTGATGGGAATGGTTGGACTCGATGATCTGGTGGGTCTCTTCCAACCTGATTATTCTGTGATCCTATGATTCTATGGGTCATGCACAGGTTGCAAACACAAGCAGGAGGCATTAGCAATCAGAAAAGCTGAAGGCGAGGTTATCTCAAGTCCGCCTGGGGTGTGTATCTTTGAGCTTGTCTCCAACCCTTCTGGCACTGGTCGTTCCTGCAGTTCGGCTGCCAGAGTCAATAGACGCTCTCCCGCCTGTTTTCCTTTGTTGAGATTGGAGACGGGACATGAGGAGACATCGGACTTGAGCAATAACACTGATGAATCTGTACCTGCTGCGCACTTCACCGCACACATTAACCAAGCTCTTATAGACAGGCAGCATCCCACAGGGCATTGGGGTGCTCTGGGTTGCATAACGACTCATCACTGGATGAGATTAATCAATAGTCTATTGTGGCCAGTAATTATCCCATGATAGTTCTCCACAGCAAGCCCTGTGGCTACCCCAGGGCGAGCGGTTTCCCTGGTGAATTTACCTCCCGTGCTTCCAGTTCCGCAGGACGGCTGCGAGCAGCTCTCACACCCTTCACCCTTCAGCTGTGGCCACCATCCAGCATCCCGTGATCTGCACGGTTGGAGCAGACGCATCAGATATTGCGCTATCAGTCATGATTGAAGAAAAACCACAAAGTCCACAAATCCAGCTCAATATCCTCAGCTGGCCCTCTGGGCACCTCAGAGCTCAAAATTCTCTCTGTGGAGCTCTGAGGGCATTTATATGATTTTTGCAAGGAGACAGCACGTAGACACCCTCCAACTGCGTAAGAGTTTACAGCAGCTCAGAAAGAAAGAGAACCTCATTTTCCTTGTGGAGGGTCTCATTTCCCATCCCTGGAGGGGTTCAAGGCCAGGTTGGATGGGGCTTTGAGCAACCAGACCTAGTGGGAGGTGTCCCTGCCCATGGCAGGAACTGGATGGGCTTTGAAGTTCCTTCCAAGCCATCCCATGATTCATCTGGGAGCGTAAACCCCACGAAGTGGAGCAGAGGTAGCTGTAGAAATTAATTCCTCATAAACCGAACTCCAGATCAAACTATTTCATCTCTACTTGACTTCGTGGACTGTTCGCCTTTGATTTGATCAAAGTTTATAACTCCTTTGCACTCTTGGGTTCGTTAAGGTGCTTGAGCCACCCCCCCCCAGCCCAATCAAACCCTAATTTAATTCCGATGGTTCTTTCCAGCTCATCGCATAAATCGGACCTGCTCCCAGTTGTGCTACCGGCTCTCATTTTACTGATTGTTATAACCGTCGCTATCCTCATCCTGGCCAAAATAAAGCTTCAGAAGGCGGCAGGTAAGTCGACCAGGCACCAGCTTTTGGGTTCTGGTTGTTCTTTCACGATGCCCTCAGCTTGGGGCTTCCAAGAACCGGACTCTGCTCCGCTGATAATTTTCCATTCTGCAACCAGTGCAGTCTGGAAGCCCCGGCTCTAATTGCAAACGAGCAGTGCCCTTGATTTTTCATGCGTTGAACAAAAAGCAAACGAAGGAAGCGGAAACTCTGAAGTCCTGCTGAAAGCGAGGCTGAGTTTCGCATACGGAAGATTTACGGCTCCACAAGTGCTCGGAAATCCTGAAGTATAAAGGGCAGGGACCCGCGCGGTGCGAGCAGCTACGTGCGGACGGCTTCTCGGGGCCAAATCCAGCCCGCGTGGTGTAAAGACTTGCCCCAAAAGTCCTTGGTAACAATTGATTTTTGAAAATATACACATATACATCTTATTCTGTAACACAGAGTCCCTAGAGATAAAAATATAGAGACAAAACCCTTCAGCGAGGACAGCAGGGAGTGGAAATAAATTGTTCACAAGAATTAAACTGGGGAACGGTTGGACTCGATGATCCGGTGCGTCTCTTCCAACCTGCTTATTCTATGATTCTATGATTCTGTAATTCTATGATTCTAATCTAGAGTATTTAAATAGGCATTAGAGGAGCTGTTCCCTCCATCGCACCCATGTCTGGTTTATTTTTAAGGAGAGGAAAGGAGCGTGATGGGGAAACTGGAAGCAGCACCAATTCAAGCCGGTCTGACCCCTATAAAAGAGCAAATGATGGAGGAAACGCCGCATCCAGAAAAAACATCAGGAATGCAGGACGGACTCTAGCAAATGTAGGTGAGTGTTTTCTGGGACGGGCTTCAGCCTTGGTAGGAGAGAATTAAAACAGATTTTAAGCAGAAATAACTCCACAGGACAACCACGAGGTTTGCAGCCCAGGAATTACAACCCCGTTGTCCAGAATTTATGCCCTGATGCCAAAATATCACCTTTATTCCTCACCAAGAGACGTCAAGCCGTCGATTTCAAAAGACTTGGATTAAATCCTATATGGGTTTTATATAATAAATGCATTATAGCATTGATTATAATTTCACTTACACGGAACAGGCACGTTATCGCTCTTCCTGCTTCTTATTTCAATAAACTCTATTCATGACCTCTTGCAATATTGCACACGAGCAATTCTTGTTCACTGTTGCAATCGCACCACTCTTTTTAGTCCTACTAGTACAGGATAATCTGTGCTACCTCTTGGAAGATTCAGGATGATCAATTTATCTGTAAGAGGTGATCTCTTCTGATAGATAAATAAAATATAAAAAAATATATAAAATATAAAAACCAACGAGCTTGCCTCAGAGCACTAATGCTCTTCAGAGAGAAGCTCTCGTAGAAAATATCTGAGCAAATGTTCTAGAATACATCAGAGTGGTGGAAATCCCTATCAGCGATACGTACTCTTCCATCAAAAAAAAAAAAAAGATGAAATTGAAACAGTCCTAAAAATGAGAACGCAAAGCAGAAATTGTTAATTGTACCTTTCGTTTCTAGATGTCCACATTCTAGATGTCCTGGGATAACTCTCCTCTCAAGCCGAGCAGGAGGTTGAATCCAGGAGTCCCCCCTCCCACCCAGGTCCCTCTGAAATATCAGACCCGTTTCAAACACCCCATTTGGCACAAAAGCAGAAGCACCCAGGAAATCACTTGTAGAAATACAAAGCCAGATCACAGATTTTCTTTCGTTTTCTTGTGTTACAGCAATGCTACATGGGGTAAAAAAATACTTTTCAAGGTGACTGATGAAGGCAGAAGCCCCTTTCATCAAAGCCCCATGTGCAAGAGCTCGGAAGTTCCCCTGCAGCAACCCAACGCGCAGCTACGAACCGCAAAGCGCTCGACACTTCTTGTTGCTCCCTGTCCTGCTCAGAAGCCAAACGTCCTCTGGAGAGAGCTGAATCCCCACAGGCTGCTGAAACATCGCTTGCTATGGGGCTTATAGAAGAGGGAATGAAATAAAGGACCTACAGTGAAGCTTTGATAGGAACAGTTGGGCTCGATGATCTGGTGGGTCTCTTCCAATCTGGTTGTTCTGTGATTCTATGATTCTATTTGTGTGCAAACTTGAGTGCTTCTTGCAGAAGCAGAGCACCCGGAGGGAAAGGTGCAGCTGGGAAGGGGGTGTAGGATGAAGGACCCTTAATTTTGCTGGAAAAAAAATGAGGATTTTCTATTTTTTTTCCCAAGAAATTCTTACTCATTGGCTCATTTCACAGTGCATAGACTGTATCCGACTTGAGTATCTCAGACACTGACATTCTCAACTTCTATTTTCCCTCCACCCCTGCGGAACATACCCACAGCTTCCAAACCGAATCGTTCCAGCCCAGACCCAAGCAGCAGCTTTTGTTTGCACGCTCAGGTCTCACGCCGTGCTGCCAACTGTGCTTTGCCCCCCCAGCACAAAAAAAAAAATAAAGCAAGTTCGGGGTTGTTTGTTTTCTGGAGATGCCAAAGCACTGTGGGACCTGTGAGTTGGCAGGAGGATGTTTCCTCCTCTGTTAGGCGAGTAAATATATTTGCCTAAGACGAGGGAGCTGCTTTACCAGAAACCTGAAGGGTGAAATTAGTGGCTTGGTTAAAGGAACTGCTCATCCAACCTCGACTAACTTTCCTTCCCCAAGATGCACAAGCGGTTGTGGGTCCGCTTGACTGGTTTCCACCAGGAATTCTATTCCCACGCTGCCTTCCTCCTGCACACCCTCCGCTCCACAAGCCCCTTTAAAACACATCTCGGTGCGAACTGCAGGATCGAGAAGGCGAGAAGAGAAGCCAACAGCCCAAAGGATCGATGCCAGGGAGAGCTGGAGGCATCGCAAAGCAAACACACCTGTGCCTGCGGTGGCCAAGCAAGCACAACTCTGTGTTCAAGAGTAAAAAAATAAAGTGATGCCAACAAGCAGCGTGGGTGGGAAGGACGTGGCTTGCACAAGGATCAGTGTCTGTTCCCATCAAGGAGACGTCGGGGCTGATTTCTCAGCTCTCAGTCCCCACCAGATCACCCCATGCAAGCACAGTAGCCACCTGCTTCGCTTCAAAACCTCCTTCCTCACCTCAAAAGCTCCTTCCTCACTTCAAAAGCTCCTTCCTCACCTCTAAAGCTCCTTCCTCACCTCAAAAACTGCACTCTCCTGGAAAAAAAGTTGCTCGGCACCCTTAGCTGGAAAAAAGCTCCTTCCCCAGGCTGCCTTTATGATCTGACAAACCCAATTCCGAGTCAGGATCTTTCCTACCCTTGGGCACGGCAGAAATGCCTGGAGCTGCCGTTGCGTTTGAGCTCATTGGTTTCCACCGAGAGCGGACAAGAAAAGCTTATGTGACCCTTCTAGTTGGAATAAATTACTGCTTTTTCACCATTAGTACAAGGTAAAGCAGGTTAATGATTCATCCCACAGTATAAATGCTTATGTCTTCATTAATTTTGCTTCGTTGAACGGTTTCATTTCCAACAACCCCGCACTTCACAGGGAATTTCAGTTTGGGGCCCTGTTGTGGCTACGGTAGGAGAGCAAAGGAAGGAGGCTGGGGACAGCAGCAAAGCCCCTGCTTGTTGTTTTTCATTTTAAAGAGCTCATGATGTTCTTGGTCCACCCAGACAAGGCCAAGTGTTGCCCCCCAAGACTCCTGCTCTTCCCATGAAGCTGAGGGGAGGCAGAGCAGCTGGACAGAGCAGGGAAGGGAGACAGACCCACTCCACCGGGACAACCAACCAGTCCGTATCTGCTTACGGAGACTGATTTCCAAAAATCATGTAATAGCTAAAAAAAGACTATCTTGGGTTTGTCCAGCTTTGCCTGT
>WAAB01000769.1:0-16332 GCA_013389865.1 Piaya cayana
AGCTATTTTTATTACACTAAGTTCCAATTTAAAGTTGAAGCTTGCCATCATGCATAATGACTGACAGAAATTTTAAAAAGGATAACTTCATCTTTCCCCTATGTTCAGCAACACTGTTTAGAGTTTGGTCTGTCATGCTGTGAAACTTGCTTTGGCTGTGCAGTCTGCAGATACACTTCCAAGTACCAGAAAATGTCTGTGTGAGCATCAGGCAGGAAACAAGTTCACCATTCAAATAGGCTTGTCATTTTAAAATATAAGTAGGACATATGTGGTTTATAAACACTAGCCCTCCTCGTAGGAAGAAGTGTCTAGTTATTTGACTTTTCTAGCACATGTATTCTTCAATACTTAGAGGCAAACCCACATGTGACAAACATGAGATCATTCACAGAGGCACTGTAAAAAACACATACATATTTTTACTACACATTCAGAAGTAAATTCAAAGCATACTTCTTATTCTATGTGTTTACAAAACACCAGTAAATGTTGCCTAATTTGAAAATAAATAAACGCTTTTTCATACATGGAAACAACAGAAGGAGGTCAGATTTGGCTGGCATACTCACAGCCATGTAGAAGAAGAAATTACTTTGACCTCCAACTTTACTGTCCTACCAAGAAATTGCTCTGGTCTAATGACTCCCTTGGTGACTGCCCAGTGGATTCCTCCTTCCTGCCATAGAGGTGATGAAGCTGCACATCAAAAGTATTGTTTTCCCAGCTTGCAGTGAGTGCAACAAAACAAGCACGAAGCATGAAATGAGATTCCGCCTTTGAAGAACTGCACTAGTTTTCTTCTCTTTCCTGATCCTCCCTTGCCTAAAGGAAAAGCAAGGCAAGAAATGAAACATTGTTTCCTACTTGTGCTTCCTCTAAGAAGAGTAGTTGCTGTTCCTTGTGCTGACACGTGCTGAAAGACTCACACTATCCCAATTTGTCTGTTGTAGTCTTGGTATAAAGCAAAATCAATTTTATATGAGAGAATGAGAAAGTATCAGATGAAAATCTCTTAGGTTTCTATCATATATTTCAAAATGAAAAAGTAAGACTACAGGAAACATTTGCTAAAAGTTTTGGAACAGAAAGAAGCAGTGGCTTGGCAGAATAAATCACCCAGGTCCTTTTCTTTATATTGTTTCTAAAACAACTGCTCTGCTCCCTGAAGGCATCTAACAGTGGACATAGTTTAACATCTGCTACCCATGTAAAACTTCTTTCCAAAGTTGTAGTGCCTTTTCTTCCTAGCTCTGTTGCTCTTATAATCAGCATTGGATTAAGCCATCATATTAAAAAAAACAAAAAACAATTTAACTACTGTAAATTTTTCAGGTAGCACTAAATACCTGAAGATCGGACCTAAAGGTATGATTTAATTTGAAACCATATATTAATTTGGAAAAATAAATTTTTATTTCCTTTTACTGGAACTTTAGACAACCTTCTTTCTTCTTCCAAAAGCTATTGTATCTATGTGTATGCACTTCAAAATCACTTCAGTTTTTGCCTTTGAAAGCAATCAACATTACCATTTGTATAGAAAACCATGAGCATTATGGCTTGCAAAACCTAAAAAACTGAAAAGATTTTACTAGGTGTAATATTGTTAGGTATACAAGCTTGTATGCACCCTAAACACAGAGCTGTATGATCTTAATGACTGATCTGTTTCTGCCTTTTAACAATGAAGGTGAAAAAAAGACAAAGCCAATGTACAGGCTTGCACAAAAAATTGTAAGTTTTTAATAGGTCTTTCAAGTCCTACAAAATTCCATAGTAACTCTACAGTAATCTATTAATTTTTACAGCATAGATAAAAAAACTTAACAAACACTTATCATTCTACATTAAACCATCTAAAATTTATTTAAAAGGAGATGGAAACACTCAGTTGAAATCTACTCTCAATTAGTACCTATTATGGTTAATGGAAAGATTGAAATGACCTTTGATATATCAGGCAGTCACTTTAAAAGACAGATACTAGGAAAAGTGATACGCATATGCAGAGCAAGGGGACAGTGATACATGGCAGCAGAAATTTACTAAGAAATAATCCACCCTGGATGGAGTAAAATAAAACTTTGGTATCTTGCAATGTTTACAAAATGTTCATAAACATTCAGAAAATCTAGGAGCACTATAAATGTCTAAAGCACAGATGACAAATGCAGATCAAGAAGAGCATTATCCAAATTTCTGAAAGACTGATAGCAGGTGTAATAAGGCTTTTGTACAAAGTCTTATCTGGAATGCAACGGTGCATTGAAAGTACAGGTTAGAGCCACATGGCTGTCATGAACATACCTCCAAAAATATCAAACTTCAGGAACTGACTTGGCTTGAGAAAGTCCTAAGACTACATTCAAGCATGAAAATATTTATTTTACTTATAGGCAAAGATTTTTTTAAAATAGAATTAGCCTAACCTAACATGTACTGCACCGTTTCTGTGCTATAATCAATCACGTGATAACAGGAACAACAATGCTTTTTAATTTTCACAGCCAATGAACTTTCATGGTCTAGTCAAAGGCAAAAACAACTGCAACAGGCATACTTTCAAAATAAAAATAGTGACTGCATAATTCCCCGTTAGTATGCAAAAGAATGGAATTATAAACACAGCACTGCTCAGAATACATCTGTGCTGCACAGAGACACAGAAACTCCTTAGTTGCACACAGAGGCCTAGTATGTGCAAACTCTGTCAAGTTGTTGAGACCCCTAGCTCTCAAAATTCCAACTAGGTCTTCAGTGCTTATTAAAGAAAAGGGAGGGGAGAAAAAGTTTAGGAAAAGAACGGTTAAATGAATAGAACTGTAAATTCATACAGCGACTATTTTTTTTAACCTACAGTAGTAGAAGTTAAGTACCACGATCACTGGTCTAAGTCCTCTATTTAATGTTACTGATATCTAAGTTACTTCAAAATATTTTCTCGAGACGCAGAGTTTATGCAGAAAAAGTCACCATTTCCAGAATAGTCAGTGCATGCATTAGCCTTGCATATAAGAACGGAAGCGGGTTTTGTCAGAAGTGCCCATTGTGTAGTAGCACAATTATTTCATAGAATCATAGAATGGTTTGGGCTGGAACAGACCTTGAAGATCATACAGTTCCACACACCCTGCCATGGGCAGGGACAACNCTGACCCTGTAAAAAATCCTTCCCCAGCTGTCTTGTACTGGAAAGCCACTATAAGATCTCCCTGGACCTTGGAAGATCTCCGAAGATCTCTTCTCCAGATGAACAAACCAAAGTCTCTCAGCCTCTCCTCATAACAAAGGTGTTCCAGCCCTCCGATCATCTTTGTGGCCCTCTAGACATTTCATGTCATGGTTTGGCTTGGATGGTTGATCCAAGTAGGCTCTACAGGCCTTTCAGGATGGTCAATACATCAGGAGTGCCTCTAGCTGCTGTGCACTGGTTTTCTTACAACTTTTAAATTCAAGTTGCCAGACTGGTTTCATCTGTTTCACCAAGGCCTGTATATCCTGCTGCAAATGGGCTGCTGTTTGTTGGACTCAAGCAGAAAAGTAGAATTCAGACATCCAGGGCAAAAACTGCACTACTGATTATTTGATTACTTGTGTTGTAAAACCTTGACATGAAGCAGACTAGTATTAGAAACTGAGAAGAATGGCAGATATCAGATTTGGTTTTTTCAGTGAAAATTAAGAATTATCAGGATAAGGCCACGTAAAGACCAGAAAAATACATAAAATGCAGTTTGTGTTTCAGTTTACTTAAAAATTTAGCCCAGTTTTTGTTACCGTCATTATTTTAATTTCAGGTGCACTTACCAGTCATGCCGAGAAACAAAGCACAGTGCTTCAGTACAAGCAGCAATTTTGCTGGTATCCAGCGGTACACAGTGCCCTCTCCTCTAACTGACAGCATTACAAGCCATTAATGCATTCCACTGGGCAGAAGCCTCTCTAAATAAACCTCAGCCTTAAAACCTAATATAGGAAGAAAAAACCCACATTTTTTAAAGCTAATTTTCACAGTCTCATGACTAGAACCCTCACAATTCAGAATAAATTCTGTATGTTATACAATTATAAACAAAAACAGGTGAGGCAACTTACTAACTTTGTAGTGAGGAGCAAAACAAGCCTGAATAATTTCAAGGCCCAAAGTGTAATTTCAGGATAACTTGAGAATTTCAGCAGATAGCATATGAATACTTCATGTTGTTGCTCCAAAAGCTGCCTGGAATAATGTCTACCCCAAGACTTTGTCTTCTTACTTTCCCTTGCAGTTAGAGTTCACAAGTCTTACAACAGGGGACAATATTAAGGAGTTAAAAATACAAGTTCTTGACATGCTAAAGTGATAAAACTTTTAACACTAGCAGTAATCGGGGCAGCAGACATGAGGCTTAATTCTCACATGATGCAATACTGCCTTGTCTTTAAAAAAAGCCGAACTATAAAACCAAAAACTAAAAACCAAAACCTACAAAACAAAAGAAATGGATTTAAGAAAGCTAAAAAGCTCAGCTAGTAGTACTTATTTCTGGACTTCATGACAAACACACAAAACTGTAGATGCACAAAACACAGCAAGACCAGTAAGAGAGATGACAAGAAGATTCCAAAACAATAAAGTGTATTTGTTCTTAGAAACAAGAGAGAAGGTGTTAATCTTAGTGCAATAGGATTCTTGCAGTACTGGCAAAGTTGCTGTCAGGATAAATTACTTGCTTCAGCAAATACCAAATACAGAAGCAGGCCTGTCAGGGTGCCAGACTAGTTTAAACAACCACACTTCCAGTGAAGCATTTCTGTGGCACACGTTTAGTTCAGATTTCACTGCTTTTCTTCTGTTTCCATATTTTCATCCTTGTTTCATGTCCTCTCCTTTGTGCAACTATATTCCAGATCATGGAAAGAATTTGACATTAAAACCAAGATGGGTTTTTTGGAGTAACTTGCACAGAATGCCTTCCTGAACGATGCACATGAATAAAGCTACGACTGCTAGCACTGCACTTAAAAAAAAGAAAAAATAATGAAAAATTAGTTGATAGCTATGTAAATTTGGATTATTCTGACTAATTGAAATAGCCCTGGAAGAACACTTATTTCTGGTTCCCAGGATGTCAAAAATCTTCATTTCTATCCTTACTCCACAGAAAATGGAATGAAGTTCTGAATTGTTATGGTGGTACAGGCAAAACTAAAAGAGTTATTAAAAGATAAAATCCAGCACAAGAATAACAGCTCTTGAAGACTTTCTAGACTTATATCCTAGTCCTACTACATAAACAAATGAGAACAATGAAAGTAGGCAAAGATTTGAAAGACCTCGTGTGATACTGGCAACATACTACTGTCTTTTTCCAGCTCTGATGGAAAGATATTCCATAACAAAACACTTCCTCTATCAAACTACCAAAATCCCAATTGTTTTCCAGTAGTGTCTGCAAGATCACACTACATTTCAAATACCTGCCAACACCTCTGAAAATCACTTATAAACACTATCAATTTAAACAGTATGGAGAACATAATGCTATGCAATGACAGTATTCTAGGATCAAAGATCATCCAAGTTTGCTCAAGGATAAACCAGAAACTTGGCATTCATACAACTCAATTTTTTCTATCTTTAAATGTTGTCAAGATATTAAAAAATGTTTCTCTCAGATCTTCTACAGTATTCAGATGGAACTGTATAGGGAGAAAGAAACTGAATAACAAAATAATTAGAATTCTAATAGTAGGGTACTACTGTATACTAATTCTTACTAATTGTACCCAATTAAATGGCATGTAATTCAAGTCCTAAAGTGACTAGAATAGTAGAAAGTCATTTATGCAAGTAATACTGCATAATTCTTTTTTCAGAAAAGCTGGGATTTAAATACTTAACAGTAACATTTTTATCTAATAAATTGTTTAAGAAGCTGCCAAAATATGTCATGACCATGAGATAAGCAGAAAGATGCTTAAGCTGTGAAAAAAAAATCAATCATATGAATACATTAAAAAGATTTTTAAAATACTTCCTATTTGGAATTATATTAATATATAAAATAATTTTAAAATACTTACTTTTTGGAATTATATTACAGGTTTTTAGCATGGTTTCCAATTTTAGCAATAAATTCAATACCACCATCAGTATAATTAGGAAGAGATAGCGGGCTTATTTTGGTTATACCTGTAAGAACTGCATGCTCATGTGTATTACAAAGCCACATGTATCATTCTAACTAATTTAATCTAACAATATATAAGTAATTGAAAGCTATGTACCCACTTCAATCCCAATGTAAAAAGGCACTCTGGCACCACCACAATGTGAATCATAATGACACCTACATACAAACAGAAACTATGAATACTAATTAATTTTGATGTCACTCTCTTATTCATTCATGGATTTATCAAAAGCTCACTGATATCAATGCAGAGTTTTCCACTGCCTTAAAGAGCTTTGAAAGAGAACTAGCCAGCATAAACTTATGATAGTTGTCTGCTTTTACAAAGGTCAGCATGATTAGCAGTATTTTTATCTTGGGTCATCTTAAACTTTACCTTGTTCAGTTTGAGCATTCACAAAAAAGCTAACTCTCTAAATGTCAAAGGAGACTACACAAAAGGAATGTAAAGTTCTTCCTTCTCATGGGGCAAATCAGGAAAGGCCCCTCATGAGTGGGACCAAATACTTAATATCTCTGATTCATTTTAATCTTTAGTGACTACTTTGGTTGAATCTTATATATATAATATCCAGACACACTAAACTGTCCCTCTCAACATGCACCATGCCAGTCTCATTTTGAAAGCAATCACTGCTTCCAAGCACTGTGCATGGGAAAATAAATATCAGACAGGCTAGGAGTACAAGTTTAAGACACCATCTGATCCAAAGCTGCATCACAAAAGACTGCTAGGTGTTCTAACCCCACGGGGGGTCAGGGTCTTCTCATAGCAGAATGACTGACAGAAATATTGCTTGCTTTCTCTTAGTTATTGCCAGATTGGAGCAAAAGTCTTGCACAGGTGAGCAAGGCTTGTATGGCTCCAGATTCAAGCATTTCATTCATCACCATCTAAATTCATAACATAGTTTAAATAAAAAAGTCAAGAATAATTTTTAGAAGAGATTTTGCGTGGGATGGCAGAAACCTGGTCTTTTTCTACAGTGGCATTTTGTACTTGCGACCTGAAAGCAGTTTTCCTCGTACTAAAAATAACAAAAAAAAAAAAAAAATCAGCAATGATTTACTCAATAGGAAGGAGAAAAATAGATTCACATAAGATAAAGATCCTAGAAAGTGATCCTTGAGCAGCTGTTCTTTCTAGTTTCCTGTGTTCCACTTAAAAGACAAAAGTCATCAAACTGTACCCTTGCTTAGCTGCTTCATGGCATGCGCTACGTTTCTACTGAGGCAACATGAATTATTTCTCAACATAACTTTTTTCCTATCTAGATTACCTTCACACAGGTTTCACAAAGCAACAGTTGATAAAAAGAAGAAACCTCCCTTTAAGCATATAAATAAGGATATTTCTTTCACCTGACAATTTCCCAAAATTTTTTATGCATGCAGTATGGAAAAAAGAATTTTCAATTTAAATAAAAAGATTAATTCCTAGATATGAGCTAAATTTGTATTTTTCATCCATGAGTTCTTCATCACACTGATGATTACTGTCTGTAAGGAAAACTCACAGTGAAAGTGAAAACCCAAGGAGAAAAATGAAGAGAGCAGCTTTCTGAGAAGTCACCAAGTATCAGCTCAAGCAAACGGACCTACACTGTTTAACACCCAGCTGAGGCTCTGACCAACGGCAGAGAACTCTTATATTGTTAATATTAAGGTATATAAAGCAGATAAATACAGGTTGTTGGATAGACGCAATATTTCTTTATATACAATGAATTAAAATTACATGTGCCTCTGGACAATTACAAAACTAGGTGTAGGTTTGTCTAAATCCTTTCCAAAAAAAAGATTCCTTTTCATTATGTCACCCTTCAAACAAATTGCTGCATATTCATGAATTAAAGCAGAGACAGAATGCACAAAATCATCACTGTTGTTTTGACCAAAATCATGAATTCATACGAGCATGCTATATCAACATATTTCATACATTTTCTTTCTTCCACTAGAAAAATGATCGGCACTGTTCTGATAACCCACACTACAAAGTAATGTCACGCACTGTGCAGATAAAACTTTAAATAAATCTGCAGCACAGAGCTATGCCAAGATCCATGCTGTTAACTGTGAGGATTTCTCCTGTGACTACACTAGCGCTTATTTCATAAATTCTGGCTGATCAAAGGTAAGGGAAATATTAATTAAGAGTTTAAACTTAAATTCTGCCAAATCATCTATACAGTGGTATACAAACACAAATATGGAAATAGGTAACTAAACATATGGTTTCCACTTTGCTACCTGAATACTAGACCTACATTTTTATCCATTACTTTTTTATTCTTCTTGTACGTCCATTTATGGCAGTAGTTGCATATCATCAGTTTTACTGCTTTATCTATATAACCAGTCATTCTTCTATGTCATGAAATCACTAAAACCTATCATGAGGAAGAAAAAAAAAAACTTAATACAGAAGGAATACAGGACTGTGAAATTTCAGAAGTGGAGAAACTATACAATCAAGGATAATTTTTCGGTTTTAATACAGAATCACGGAAACCTTTGGGTTTGAAGGGACCTTAAAGATCACCTAGTTCCAACCCCCCTGCCATGGGCTGGGACACCTCCCACTAGATCAGGCTGCCCAAGGCCCCAACCAACCTGGCCTTGAACACCTCCAGGCATGGGGTAGCCACAACTTCCCCGGGCAACCTGTTCCAGTGCCTCACCACTCCCATAGTGAAGAAATTCTTCTTTACATCTAGTCTAAATCTGCCCCTCTCCAGTTTATACCCATTGCCCTTAGTCCTATCACTACAAGCCTTTGTAAACAGTCCCTCCTCAGACTTCTTGTAGTCCCCCTAAGACTCAAAGGAAATGGCACCAGGTAAACTTTATACTAAACGCTCCTTCGCAAGTTGTAAAAGTGTTTGACAAGTTTGTATTTTCATATCCACAAACGCAGTAAACTTGTGGAAAATTCCATCATAATGCTACCTAGGTGTTGTGCACTCAACTTCTAAATACTCCTATTTCCAATCACTTTTTGTTAAAAGAACTGGATAACTCATTTGGAAATCTGTTAGATCTGGCAGTATTATTTGTTTTCTTATCAGAAACTCTTCCACCTAACCTCTGTACTAAGTGCAGCATTTAACTCAAAATTACTCATGACCTCTAACAATGGAGAATCAATTTTTTCTATAGACTTTTACAGACCTTCTGGATTATTCCATTGCTTGCTCATTATTTTGCAATGCACTTTTCAGTATTTGCCAATTTATCACAAAATGTAATTGGTGTGATCAGCTCCATTGCCAAGGAGTGTCAGGAGGGATTTAGCTGACTGCCCTCTAGCAACTGATCTAAACCATGGAGTTCTAAATGGGAATATGGTTTCATTTTTGTAGTTGTTACAATTTTATGGTCTTCAGCCACAAGTTCATCACAGCCAATTGCACAGAACTGCTGATGTTGGGACATTACGTATTAATCGGGTTGCTATTTTTAATGCTGTTATGGTGCTGTTAAGACTTGGCTGTTGAAGAGGCCAGGGCAGCATGCTATGTAAATCCGTGCTGACCTGGAGCACAACGCACAGTTATATGAAAATGTTTCTCTCAGGCAACCATAGGAGAAGTAAGAAAAAAACTAATCATTTTTCTTCAGAATACATGGAGTAGACACTAGAATCATAGAATCACCAGGTTGGTGATTCCGGATCATCAAGTCCCACCATTCTCTACATGTGGGAGAACAATGTATTTCATGGTGAATCTGATTTCAATAAGGCTGTAGTACATAGACATACGTAGACCACGGGGATTAAGCTACTACGTCAGCAGCAGAATAAACAGAACATAAATGGAGAAAAGAAAATTTCTATTTTTCAGTATTTTAAAAAAGTGTATTAATTGAAGACTGATAATCTCAAAGTGTAGCTCAAAAACACACTGAATGTGGCCTGCAAAAGAACTTCATCATGAGCATGGGCTCAAAAATGGTGGTGAATGCAGTTAAATCCAGTTAGCAGCTGGTCAGGAGTGGTGTTCCACACGGTTCAATATTGGGGAAAAGTTCTGTTTAATATCGTTATCAATTACCTGGACAAGGGGATCAAGTACAGCCTTGGTAAGGTTGCAGATGACACCAAGTCTGCCGGGAGAGTTGGTCTGCTTGATGGTAGGAAGGCTTTACAGAGGCATCTGGACAGGCTGGATCAAAGGGACCAGGTACATTGCATGAAGCTTAACAACGTCAAGTATCAGGTCCTGCACTTGGGCCACAATGACACCATGGAATACTACAGGCTTGGGGAAGAGTGGCTGGAAAGTTTCTTGGTGGAAAAGGACCTAGGGGTGTTGGTTTACAGCCAACTGAATGTGAACCAGCAGTTTGCCCAGGTGCCCAAGAAGGCCAAGAGCATCCTTGATTGCATCAGAAACAGTGTGTTCAGCGAGACCAGGGAAGTGACCATTACCCTGTACTCAGTACTGGTGAGTCCGCAACCTGAATACTGCTTTCAGTTTTGGACCCCTCACTCTCCTGAAAGACACTGAGCTGGTGGAGCATGTCCAAAGAAGAGCAACAAAGCTGGTGAAGAGTCTAGAGAGCAAGTCATATGAGGAGCAGCTGAGGGAATTGGAGCTGTTCAGTCCTGAGAAAAAGAGGCTGAGGGGATACCTCATAACTCTCTACAACCACCTGAAATGAGGTTTTCATGTGGTGGTTATTGGTTTGTTCGTAATAAGTGATGGGACAAGAGGAAATGGCCTGAAGTTGTGCCAGGGCAGGCTCAGACTGGATATTAGGAAAAAAAAATTCTTCACTGCAAGCATTGTCAAGCATTGGAACAGACTGCCTAGGGAAATGGTTGAGTCATCCATAGATCCAGCATCTGTAGATGCAGGGCATGGTTTACTGTGGACTTGACAGTGTTAGGTTTAACGCTGGACTCAGTCATCTTAAAGGTCTTTTCCAATCTAAATGATTCTAAGATACAGACATATACAATCTTTTTCTTAACACTTCATCTTTAAAATCATTCCCTAAACTGCTAAACTTCTATGAAATGAGGTCTTCCAAATGAATCACTGACTTTCCCAGGTACCATTAAACAACTGTTACCAATTTCAAGAAATTTTAAATGTTGCACACGCTGAAATCTATATTGCACACACTGAAATAATCTAACACTTCTCTAGCACCTTCTTTTTATTATCTGAACTAACACTTACTAAGCTAAGAAACCTAAGCAATAGGATTGGGAATAGAATTGCAATATTGCAACCACTTTCAGAGATAGGTAAGCATGCTAAGTTCAGTATACATTCTGACAATGCTGGAGATGGTACTTGCCCTTTGCAGTTTGTCTATAAAATACCGGGAGAAAGAAAAGTTTTCTTATGTCCTGAGAATACCTAGATAAACAACAAACACTAGTGGGGGTTTGTTCCTATTAAATGCCTTACAAATAAAACATCTTAACTGCCGAAGAGAGTATCTGATTATATCCACTGGCTCTCCATTGTCCTGAGATATGGTACTAGAAAATACACATCAAGTGTACCAATGGGGTGTTTTGCTCTCTCTTTGCGAGTAGATGGCCAAGGGTATGCCAATGTGTATTTCCAAGTGAAGAAACAATTTAATATAATAAAATTAAATCCAATTACCAAATCTAGCACCTTTTGATTAGTAGTTATTTAAATTTATGGGTATATGCAGTATCAACACACCATGAAATGAAGGAATTACCAATTTCTAGCATGAATTAGTTGATAAAAGGGACTGCATTAAATGCAGCGTTGTTGAATAAATCAGTAATGCTACAGTGGTTAATTACAAAGTTACTTAAAGGAAGAGAGGAAGAGAACCTGCAGTATTTCACAGTGTATTAAACTTGCAATTGCTTCCTAAGTGACTAACAGACAGTATTAGTAAACACAATATATTCCATAGTGGACTGCAGGAAACACTTAAATGTCCTTAAAAAACATAGTTTAGGGTCAATTCCATATCACTTATGAGTCAGGTGACAAAATATTGCAAACTACACTTAGCTTTTGCTTAGTAGTCGCCATTAGTAGATTGCAAGCGCAGCATGAAAGAGGACTCCATAATTAGGCTTATTTTCCTGATGAGGTGAAAGATGCATGGAGAGAAGTAATGTAGTCAGTGATATTTGACAGACTAATTGCAGACTGAGTGGTCTCACTCTGTCCCCCAAGTCTCAGGCAACTGTCATGGCCAGTCTCACAGCGATTTTGACACGATTTCCCACATTTCTCGTTTTTTCAAGTGCAATCAAAACCCACTGTATTGGACACATTAAATGTTAATGACAGCCACAGACAGCTGCAATTTCCCTTAGTAAAATAAATGATTAATTAGTAAAACACAATATGCAGTATATGTCCAGAGTGACTTATCCTTTTGCTAAATGTAGCAATTAGCTTAAATTTCTAAAGCTCTACAGCCAGTATGGCATTTTGCAGAGCTGTGAAGGAAGCATGGGTCAGCACTGAATAATTTATATTCCAAATCTTAATTTTCTCTTAGTTTTTCTTACACTACTAAGGTCACTTCTGATAGCCCCATAAAAACAACTAAAGTAACATTATGTAATTGATAACCTACATATTTCATGAAGAATACAGGTAAAATGTGACCTGTGGAAAATCTTGCCTAAAGGTAGGCAAGATTTTCTTTTCGTAGAGACATTCAGTAAAATTAATCAACAAGCTCAATATCTAAAGTTTGAAAAAAAACCCATTTCCACTGACTAAATGGATTCCTTCTCATAGTATCTGTATTTTTCACTGTGTTTACTTCAGCATAAATATCTTCTGCCAGGCACAAATCCTTATGAGTTTTCTTCATATGTCTCTGCCTGAAATGTTCTACCAATGCTTTCAACAAAGTCAAAGCCCTTAAACATCCTCTCAATACGGCAGCCTTCAATACCGCCTCAATCAGCTACAAGTCAAATTATAACAATGTTAATAGACAGAAATAATTTCAGACTCACCTGGAAAAGTACAGAAAATCCCATACTGCTTGTGAAAAAGGCATTCTATTTTCATTATTGTTGATCACAGTCAGTGAGGAAGAAGCTACAGTTAATTTTTAGAAGCCCACTGACTTTGTGTAATTAATTATTGGCCAGAAATACAATAAAATATAGAAAATATAACAGCATATGGAGGAAAAAAGACCATACAGCTGAAGACCAGCAGAAAGGCCTGTCTGAGGTCAGAAGGTAGAAAGTGAAGAACCCATTTTTTAGGAGAGGGTAAATCTACCAATTTCATGTATCCAACTCACCAAGTAGAATCTGAGGGAAAAAAACCCAGTTTAATAAACATCACTGAGAAGGAGAGAAAAGGGAGACAAAGAACTTCTTGTAAATTACAGTCTATTTAACAGCTTGTATTGTCTTATATGTTGAAATGGCTTCTATCAAGCTGCCTGTACTGCAAAACTCTGGTAACTCATGAAACTTTGCAGCCCACAAGTCTTCATTACTCCATTTATTGCAGATTTATCTACCAAAAATCAAACATGCATGAGAAAAACCTGCCGAATCAATTCAGACATATTTTCTGAACCGATTTCTGGTGGATCACTGAGTGCCAGGGCCCTCCTGACCACCTTCAGCTTTATTCAATGAGGTTCTCAAAGCCTTAAGGGACTTCCATGGCCAAAGCTATAAAAATTTATTACCAGACATTTTCAAGGTTTTTTTCACGGAAAGTGAAATGGGAATTCATTACTCTTTTACTAAATACATTACCTAATAGCATCCTCAGTCTCACAAGTTACTGCCATGTCTTCAATTTCCCTTTTCATGATAAGACTAATAACAAGCTAAACTCGCAGCTTTATAAATCTGCAGCACAGTACAGCATATATTGTATGCAGTTTTCCATTTATATTCTTCAATTACAAGCAACTGCAACCAAAAAAAAAGGCATATTGTGCTAGCTGATCTTACATTTTGGCAGATCATAATTAAATTGTTCCCTAGAAGCAGCACTCAGTGCTTAAGAATGATTATATTGAATAACGGGGTTAATATTTTAACTCAATTAACAAGTTATCTCTCAATAAAGCAGTGTACACTACCATAATGTCATTTTCTATGGGTAACATCACCTATAAAACAGAAATACTGCAGCTTTTTTTCTGGTACTCAAGTGTAATTTTTCCTATGAAGCCTGTATGCTTCATATAATTTTTCAAGTGGATGTAAACATGTGACATATTATTTTTATAAACATATTTATTTTATATTGTAATAGGCATAAAACATTTCACCTCTACACCATGTAAGCCTGCCAGAGACTATGCTTAACTACACCTGAATATGCATGAGTGTTCCATGATAAGGAAACAATTTTTATGTCTTTTAATTCTGTATTGTTGTGAGTTTGATTTATAATATTGGTTGGGGTAGAAGTGATTTTTAGATTAAGAAATTTCATCAGGTTACAATGAAAACAGGATACATTCTCCATGGAAACTGCCTGCCATGTATGCTCAGTTGACTTGTTTATCAGAGTCTTCAACACAGTATTTCAATTTGATGCAACTATATTTTCCTGGAATCTTTCGCTAATAATTTAAAAGTGGCATAAAAGTATAAATGTCTGTATTTATGAAGATAATCAAGTTGTGTCATTCCAACATCTATTTGTAATCAATTTCAAGGGTAACTTCTCTTTGGTTGTTCAAACTAACTACTTAAGTTGTTCTGAATCATATTCTGGTTGCAGTTTAATTCCTAATATTTTAATGTGTTTTAAACACTGCTTGTGAATATATTGTTCTTATTGCTCATTCACTCTCCTGCAATTATACTAGGGATGATGTCCACTATATAGTGGACAAGTTAGTTAACTTCTTTATGGAGACAGGAAAATTGTGTAGTTTAACAATGACCTTGAAAAGTATTATTTTGCTTCAAGAATTACTATGTGTATTTATATCAGTAGAACTGGAATATTGCACTACTTCTTAAACAGCTAATTAGTAGATAAGGGTACTAAAAGGTATGCTCCTAAGCCATTTTACAGCATTCTCTGTACCTTTTCTATCAATGCTATTATATAACTCACTCATTAAAAAACAGAATACAAATAACAATTTCAGGTAGTAAAAGTTTTAAATAATCATCAGATTGGTCATTTCATTCAAGCTATGGAGAAGTTCTGTTTAGCTTTGTACGAGAACAATGTATACTGCTACTAGGATATTCCATCTCAAAAATGCTGAAAAAGTAGAGAGGTAAATTACAGCACATATATGTTATATATGCATTACATATAGCATCCAACTAAAGAATTAGAAAAAGGCCATTTTGATTTCAAAAGAAAGGCAAGACAAAGAAAAGGAAAGGACAGAATCACACTGTGTTACAGTCAGATAGGAAAATGGAAATTATATGGTACAAAGGAGCAATTAAGGAAAAGACTGAATGATTAAGATGAACAAATAAAATTAATATGAGTTACACAAGGAGGCATTAGTAACTGGACATGAAATTCCAGTGAGCTGCATGAATACCTTGTGTTTCTTTTGCAGACGTTATCTAGTGAAGAATTTTAAAGATGAAGGCACAACAAATCTCCATACAGAAAATCACAGTAAATTCTTACACAAGTTTAATAGAACTTGGTAAGTTAACAAAGAATTTCTTAACACCTACTATCATGTTAAGAACTGTTCTGAGCAAAACAGTTATTCACATTAGAAGCAACAGAGCATGCTGCCAATGTTACCAGCTGAATGTTACAACTGCTATGCATCACAATATTATAATTTTTATTATTTATTTCTGTATGCATTAGGGTTAAAAAAATCTACTTAGTTGGCAAAAATCCTTACATTTACTTAATCTTGTGACATTACATAAGCCAGAACTAATTCAGAAATAATGATTTCAATTCGGGGCCTGGACAGCTGCACTCTCTCCTGGGTAGAAAACTGATGGGATTTACCACCAAAGAGTGGTGGTAAACAGAGTTAACTCCAGCTGGAGGCCAGTTACAAGTGGGGTTCCCCAGGGCTCAGTGCTGGGTCCAACCCTGTTCAATGTCTTTGTCAATGACCTGGATGGAGGCATCGAGTGCACCCTTAGCAAGTTTGCAGATGACACTAAGCTGGGAAGAAGTGTGGATCTGCTGGAGGGTAGGGA